>CAUHTR010004559.1:0-35299 GCA_959609185.1 Schmidtea polychroa | reverse complement strand
TATAAATAGCGCCCATTACTGGAAAGGTGTTTTAAAGGATGAAAATATATTTCGAAGGGAAATTTATATTATTAGTTAATATTCTCCCATTATTCGCAACTCAAGGTTACAAAATACTTTTCATTGAAACCTTCAGTTAATTTTATTTTGAATAGATATCCTTCTATCAAGAGGCCGACCGACCTTTGCGGCTAACACTCATTCTGATCATTCTGATTGGGCAAGTAATAAGGCGGTAGACGGGATTCATGATGGGAATGTATGGAACGGTAGCAATTGCATATTTATAACCAAGTTTATAAATATTTCAGGATATTGCTATCATAGCGAACCAGATAATTTCCCAAAATGGTGGCTTGTCATTCTCGATTCTGTATCCATTGTTACAAAGGTTGTCATTTACAGTCGAAGTAGTTGCTGTAGTGAGTTGATTTGACTGCAATATTATCGAAATCTTACTAATTCCCTTAGCATACAGAACAAGCCTGCTTTCGTTCTATGTCAGCTATAAATACTCAACGTCCCTCTCAAATAATGCCAGTGATTTCGTTAATATTTCATATTACGCAGGGCCTCCGTCACCGGGTGAATTTATTACAACTCTGAATTTCAAGAGATTAGTAAATTGTATTTTAAACATAAAATAATTTTTTTATTTTAGTATGCGAGAACTCTCGCTATATCCAAGCCATTCTCAGCGGAAGCTATCACCTTCTGTGAACTAGAGGTGTATGGATATCCGTTCATTAAAACAAAGTCAATGATATGTAGGTTTATCTTGAAACGTTTAGTACAAATAAAATATTCCAGTCAAAAATTTTGGGAGTCAGCAAGAATATGATAGCCTAGGAAATGTGGGAATATTTCCAGTCCAGTCAAATCTTGTTTGCGCAATGATATGCTTGGTAGATGCACAATGTCTCTCGTTTTCGGTTCAGTTGCGGGTCAATTGCTTCATTTACGCTCATCCTGGCGGGGAATTTAGTGTACCTCTTTGAAAAAGAACTTTTATTAATATCATTTTGTGATGTTATTGTTATTATTATTATTATTATTATTATTATTATTATTATTATTATTATTATTATTATTATTATTATTATTATTATTATTATTATTATTATTATTATTATTATTATTATTATTATTATTATTATTATTATTATTATTATTATTATTATTATTATACGGTAAAACTGTGGAAAACTTGAAGAAACGTATAAATTTGAGATTATGCAGCAAAAGCAAAAGATTGATAACTTATTGTAGTAATCCTATGTTTCGTCGTAGCATCAAGATTGCGGATGATCTCATTGCTGTTATACTCAATAAGGAAATTGTGTGTTTAGATAGACCAATGTATATTGGACAAACCGTACTTGATTTATCCAAACTTCGCATGTACCAGTTTCAATATAAAGAACTACAGAGTTATAGAAAAGAATTCAATTGTCAAATTAATATCGTAGCCGGTGACACAGATTCCTTCTTTTTAGAGTGTAAAAATGTAGATTTACGCTTACAACTATATCCAAAAATGATTGCCGATGGGCTCCTAGATACTTAAAATTATCCAGTGACTGATCCATTGTTCTCAGATAAAATTTGTTCGGTAATCGGGAAATTCAAGGATGATAATAAAGGAAATCAATATAAAGAATGGGTGTTTCTTCGACCCAAGTGCTACTCACTCCAAGGCGATAAAAACACTCTAAAAGCCAAAGGAATAAGACTTACAAACTCTAATCTTACACATGAAGCCTATAAAAAAGTGTATACTGATGGTGGAACAGTGAGCATCCCACAAAAAAGAATAGGAAGTGTCAATCATCAGTTGTATACTTTCATGACAGAAAAACGAGCTCTCCAATGTTTGGACGATAAAAGGTATTGGTACAATTGTAATGAAAGTTATGCCTACGGTCACTATAAGATTCGCCAAATGCATATTGCAACTGCTATGTCTAGAAATGAATGCAAATCAAAACAAGCACTTTAACAATTAAATTTATGTGAATAATAAAATATATATTGTGAATTGTTTGACTTAGTTAATTAAAATGTGTTTTATCATTTAATTATTCATTTGTCCAATTAATTTAGATAATTAGTTTCAAGTAAGAAATATTATTTTTGTGTTTATTTTATTTATTTTTTTTTTCCGAAAAATTAATATCCAGTTTATCTAAAATTAACTCAGCGTTTTATTTTATAATAAATTAAATAATTTCTAATTAAAATTTTATTCAAATTGAATAATTACTAATTAAAATTTTATTCAAATTGAAATATTATCGTTATAATTTACCTCTTGTTAGAATATAATGTAAATGTAAAATTAAAAAAAAAAAAAAATAATAATAATAATAATAACTAAAATAATAAAATAATACTAAAATAAAAGCATAATAAAATAATTAATTAAGAAAATTAAAAAGAAAAAAAAATAAATAGAAGTAATTAAATAAAATTAAAAAATAAATAAATTAATTAAAAAAAAAAATAAAAATAAAAAAATAATAATAATAATAATAATAATAATAATAATAATAATAATTAAATAGCGTAAGTAATTAAAATAATATATTAATAAACTAATAAATTAATTAAATGTAATAAATTAAAATAAAACATATTAAAATAATTAATTAATAAAATTAAAATGAAAAAAAAAAAAAAAATTAAAAAGAAGTAATTAAATAAAATGTTAATTTAAAAAATAAATGATTCGATTGGTCTATATTTGATCTTGATATTCCATGACCTTGAAAGTGCGCTGGAGTCCTTACTATTAACTACTAATATCATCCACATACCGTTTATAAACAGTAGGTTTCATACATTGGAAAGATGCAATTTTCTTTTCTAAGCTTGTTAAAAAAATTGAAACTATCGTTGGTGCTAAAGGAGAACCCATAGCAACTCGATCTATTTGTTGATACCATTCATTATTGAAAAGAAAATTGATTTTTGAAGTTGCAAATACAAGAAGTTAACGAAATGCTGTTCTATCCAAAATTTGCTTATTTTTAATTAATTTATTCAGTATTTCTTTCAACAAATTCTCATCCTTAAGAGGAGACTGTATTCCATTTTTTCGAGAAATCTCTATTTTCACAAACTGGGGAGCATTCAAAACATCATTAAGAGTAGGTGGTTGTGGGCTCCCCAGATCAGGACTCCGCTGAATCACATACCCCCCTACCCCCCCTCCCCCTCCCCGGGGAAAAATATTTTATTAAATAAAAGGTCAAGGTCAAGGTCATTTCTCATTTTTAATTAAGTGATCCAGAGGGCCCATACTTTTTTTTATCCCAAAAATTAATGTTCCCGCCAACGGATTTTATTGAACGATACCTCATCTTAAAGCCCAGTGCAGGACCTTATATATCTTTAATAGCTTTAATGTTATTAACAATTGATGCCCACCATCTTTTCAAAGTTAAATTATTATTAGTTTTCAAAATATTATTAATTGATTCAGAGGGCCCATACTTTTTTTCATCCCAAAAATTAATGTTCCCGCCAACAGATTTTATTGAACGATACCTCATCTTAAAGCCCAGTGCAGGACCTTTAGGATGTGCTATTATTATTATTTATTATTAAAATTAAAATTATTATTAAATTCTGACCAACCTAAATCAATGAAGGGGTAGGACAAAAATATATTACGTTGCGGTATTTTAAATTTTAAATATATTTTAAAAACTTATTTTGACACTAAAGTTGACTTATTTAACAAAGACATAATTATTGCACATGCTTTGCATAAATATTATTATTATTTTCTGAATTTTCAATATTTTCTTTCAAAGTATTAACACGCGCGGGAGTTATTATTATTATTATTATTATTGAAAAATCTTAAATATTTTTTACACACACATACACAACCCTTTAAACTTTATTATTATTATTATTATTATTATTGAAAAAAAAACTAAAATATTATTTACACACATATACAACCCATTAACAATTATTATTATTATCAATATTAGTGAAAACCTAAAATAATTTTTACACACTAAGTTATGGGGTAGAGAATTATTATATGTTTGCAGTATTCTGTGTTGACAATAAGGAGCGATAATTTACCATTTTACATACATTCTATATACACATACCTTATTATTTCAAAGTATTAAAACGCGCTGGAGTTATTATTATTATTGAAAAACCTAAAATATTTTTTACACACACACATGCACAACCCATTAACAATTATTATTGCAAATATTAGTGAAAAACCTAAAATATTATTTACACACACACAACCCATTAACAATTATTATTATTATTATTATTATTATTATTATTATTATTGCAAATATTAGTGAAAAACCTAAAATATTTTTTACACACACAACCCATTAAACTTTATTATTATTATTATTGAAAAACCTAAAATATTTTCTACACACACACACAACCCATTAACAATTATTATTATCAATATTATTATTATTGCAAATATTAGTGAAAAACCTAAAATAATTTTTACACACTAAGTTATGGGGTATAGAATTATTATATGTTTGCAATATTCTGTGTTTGCCTTTACAGGAAATTGTCAATAAGGAGCGATAATTTTATACATACATTCTATATACACATACCTTGTTTAACATGGGTGTATATACTCCTAGTCTATCCGACAAAATATTCTGTCCCCCTATGGGTATTGCTCATATGGGTAATGGTCACACTCAACATGTCGCAAGGGTTTTCGATTTTAAAGTATATTATGGTTTATTAGGGTTAGTAAATAAAACTTATCACACACACTATTTTTAATAATATTTAAACGATAAAAATCAAGACAAGAGAGGACAAGGCAAAGTTTATGCATTTAGTATTGCCAGGCCTAATGAGCAGTGACCAAATATCTGTGCCTGAAAGACACGGTGGATATTTGTTCGCGTCCACAAGGGTCGTCTATGCCTTCCCCAAGTGGGGTCAGAAGAACCTGGGCATTATAGCTTTCCGTACGGAACATTACGCCTAGCATGGGTAGTCAACTACCAGCACATTCGAAACGTATAATTTCAAAATACATGCGTCATTGGCACTATAACCAAATTAATTAATGTTTTCACTAACACAAATATATATTTACAGAGGCCTCCCACTAGTTGGATTACAACCGCCCACCACGACGATCAGCTTGTAAATATATATTAATTAAGGGATAAAGAGGACCCACCCAACCCTATTATATTTAATTTACAAATTTTTCTCGCTCTTCTGCTGGTAATCTATCTCAAAATTATTATCTCCATCGGGCCATTTGATAGTGATTTCATGGAATACATCTTGCAAATTGGACGTATTTCTTAGTTTCTGATGCTGCGTCAACTCTCATTGCTAAAATTTGTATTGATTTAAAAGCAATTAATTTACATTATCTAACATTTTATCGTCACAGGCTTGATAAATTAGGCAACTGTTATTTGTGGTATACTTTATCAATATAATTTCTTATCAATTCCCACGATAAAACACAGATACCTAAATAATATATATATATTTTAAAGAATTAATTCATGTCTTACATTAATAATAATATTCTTCAGGTATGACGAGTACTTTACTTAATTGCTACAACGTCGATTTTTCCCATTTTTCTTGACATTCGTTGAAAGAAAGTTTACATAATTTAAGTCTGATAAGTAAACATTCATGTTGAAGGACACTCACAATCAGCTAATTCATTTAAAAAATCCGGAACTATAACTCCTTTAGTGTTTCACCATTTTGTCTGTTTCATCTTCCTCATAATCCAATAATTCATGTTTTAATAAGAAATCTCTAAATCCAGAACATAAGTCCTTTAGTGTTTCACCATTTTGTCTGGTTCATCTTCTTCATAATTATATAATTCATTTTCTTCATTACTAAGTAAAATAATTAAAATATTGTAGTAAATTCTTTATTTACTTACTTTATGGATACTAAAACGAAAGAAATAAAGTTATATCAGAATTATATTTAAATAATTTAAATTTAGTATTTAAAAATATTTAAACAATTTAGTTATTTAAGCATATTTAAACATTAACATTATTATATAGTATAATTTTATATAATATTATAATATTATAATTTTATGTATTCTTAATTTATTAATAAATACAGTATAATTTTATATAATATTATAATTTTATGTACACTTATATATCCTTCATTTAATTTTTTAAATTCAAAAATTTATAATGAAAATTCTTTGAATTAAAAAATATTCTATTAGTATTTCCAGGCAGAAAACAACGAATTCAATAATTAAAATCTTAATTTTCATGTTATATATTTAGGGTTGTGTCCAGAAGTTAATCACCATCTAATCGTTTGTTCTCAATTTCGCTCATTTTTGTTCAAAACATTCAGGTGAGTTGTTATCTGGAAAGTTTCTTTGAGCTCAGTTTTGTTAAAACACTCACGGTATTTTTGAGGGACGTGACACTGGAAATAAATTAACAATGGGTGGTCATAAATTAGTCATTAACCCTAAACACTTTAATAAAATCCGGGATAATTAATAGACTATTTCCCTTGAAACATTTCCAATAAGAACATCACCCATTTAAATATTCAAAACATTTCCACCCTAACCGATCCCTCACCAAATATTTCTACCCCTTTAAACATTCAACCGACTATATCCCCCTTTAAATACTATATATTCCCAACTTAACCGAACCCTCACTAAATCCAACCGACTATATCTCTTAATTTCACCCACTTGAGCCCTTTAATATATCTTAAAATCTATAGAAAATTCTTCAAAATATGAATTTTATTTAATTGTTACAGACATTTTTCCATTGAAATAATTTAGTAGCTAAATTCAAAGAGTCCACTAAAAGATCAAAATTCATTAAAATAAATATTTAACCACATGTATCATCAAATACCTAACTAGAGATGATAATATCTCATTGATTGATCATAGGTCTTCATCGATTCAACTAATTATAACCATTATAACATGATATATCCTTCAAACTAAATCACAAATTTCAGTATATTTTACAATAATTTTCAAGTAGATTTCAAATATATCATCATCGTGAAAAAATTAGCTGGTTTCAACTTTAGATTTTAAATTAAATTGAATTAAAAATTGTGTTGGCGGGAACATTAATTTTTGGGATGAAAAAAAGTATGGGCCCTCTGAATCAATTAATAATATTTTGAAAACTACTAATAATTTAACTTTGAAAAGATGGTGGGCATCAATTGTTAATAACATTAAAGCTATTAAAGATATATAAGGTCCTGCACTGGGCTTTAAGATGAGGTATCGTTCAATAAAATCCGTTGGCGGGAACATTAATTTTTGGGATAAAAAAAAGTATGGGCCCTCTGGATCACTTAATTAAAAATGAGAAATGACCTTGACCTTGACCTTTTATTTAATAAAATATTTTTCCCCGGGGAGGGGGGAGGGGGGTAGGGGGTATGTGATTCAGCGGAGTCCTGATCTGGGGAGCCCACAACCACCTACTCTTAATGATGTTTTGAATGCTCCCCAGTTTGTGAAAATAGAGATTTCTCGAAAAAATGGAATACAGTCTCCTCTTAAGGATGAGAATTTGTTGAAAGAAATACTGAATAAATTAATTAAAAATAAGCAAATTTTGGATAGAACAGCATTTCGTTAACTTCTTGTATTTGCAACTTCAAAAATCAATTTTCTTTTCAATAATGAATGGTATCAACAAATAGATCGAGTTGCTATGGGTTCTCCTTTAGCACCAACGATAGTTTCAATTTTTTAACAAGCTTAGAAAAGAAAATTGCATCTTTCCAATGTATGAAACCTACTGTTTATAAACGGTATGTGGATGATATTAGTAGTTAATAGTAAGGACTCCAGCGCACTTTCAAGGTCATGGAATATCAAGATCAAATATAGACCAATCGAATCATTTATTTTTTAAATTAACATTTTATTTAATTACTTCTTTTTAATTTTTTTTTTTTTTTTTCATTTTAATTTTATTAATTAATTATTTTAATATGTTTTATTTTAATTTATTACATTTAATTAATTTATTAGTTTATTAATATATTATTTTAATTACTTACGCTATTTAATTATTATTATTATTATTATTATTATTATTATTATTATTATTTTTATTTTATTTTTTTTTTTAATTAATTTATTTATTTTTTAATTTTATTTAATTACTTCTATTTATTTTTTTTTCTTTTTAATTTTCTTAATTAATTATTTTATTATGCTTTTATTTTAGTATTATTTTATTATTTTAGTTATTATTATTATTATTATTTTTTTTTTTTTTTAATTTTACATTTACATTATATTCTAACAAGAGGTAAATTATAACGATAATATTTCAATTTGAATAAAATTTTAATTAGTAATTATTCAATTTGAATAAAATTTTAATTAGAAATTATTTAATTTATTATAAAATAAAACGCTGAGTTAATTTTAGATAAACTGGATATTAATTTTTCGGAAATAAAAATAAATAAAATAAACACAAAAATAATATTTCTTACTTGAAACTAATTATCTAAATTAATTGGACAAATGAATAATTAAATGATAAAACACATTTTAATTAACTAAGTCAAACAATTCACAATATATATTTTATTATTCACATAAATTTAATTGTTAAAGTGCTTGTTTCGATTTGCATTCATTTCTAGACATAGCAGTTGCAATATGCATTTGGCGAATCTTATAGTGACCGTAGGCATAACTTTCATTACAATTGTACCAATACCTTTTATCGTCCAAACATTGGAGAGCTCGTTTTTCTGTCATGAAAGTATACAACTGATGATTGACACTTCCTATTCTTTTTTGTGGGATGCTCACTGTTCCACCATCAGTATACACTTTTTTATAGGCTTCATGTGTAAGATTAGAGTTTGTAAGTCTTATTCCTTTGGCTTTTAGAGTGTTTTTATCGCCTTGGAGTGAGTAGCACTTGGGTCGAAGAAACACCCATTCTTTATATTGATTTCCTTTATTATCATCCTTGAATTTCCCGATTACCGAACAAATTTTATCTGAGAACAATGGATCAGTCACTGGATAATTTGAAGTATCTAGGAGCCCATCGGCAATCATTTTTGGATATAGTTGTAAGCGTAAATCTACATTTTTACACTCTAAAAAGAAGGAATCTGTGTCACCGGCTACGATATTAATTTGACAATTGAATTCTTCTCTATAACTCTGTAGTTCTTTATATTGAAACTGGTACATGCGAAGTTTGGATAAATCAAGTACGGTTTGTCCAATATACATTGGTCTATCTAAACACACAATTTCCTTATTGAGTATAACAGCAATGAGATCATCCGCAATCTTGATGCTACGACGAAACATAGGATTACTACAATAAGTTATCAATCTTTTGCTTTTGCTGCATAATCTCAAATTTATACGTTTCTTCAAGTTTTCCACAGTTTTACCGTATAAACTGTTGTTCTTTAACTTATAATAATCTCGCTGAAACGAATCTGTACTAGCTGCTCTCATTTTGGTATTGTAATCAATATATCCTTTGAAAATAGCCACTTGCTTGAATTCTACAGCACGATTAACTTTTGTGACTTTTGCGCCGTAACTCAACCACTCTGTCAAAACTCTACCATTAACTACATAGTTTTTCTTAGGCTCATGAGTTAACAACAGCTTTTCAACTTTACTACCAGGCGGATAACAAAGCTCAGGAGCTATAGGTAAATCATCTAGTTTATCTTGTATACTATCAGGAATGACGATGTCAACCTCTAGAACATATCCACGATCTCCATCAAACTCATCCCCATTTGCACATCTTTCAACAATACCATTCATTTCAGTCTGATCATTTATCCATCTAAATTCACCAACAGGAAGTTTTTGCGACAGCGCCCATCCATATAAATTATTAACATCTAGGTATGACATTTGTGTTGATTCATCAGCTTCAACATGATGTTTGTTGATAAATGTCATTCCACCACGAATACCAGCTTCAAATAAACGGTAAAGCTCTGGATCTTGAATAAGTTCTACTGGTTCAGGTAACTGTTTAATAGCTGATGCCCAACTTAATCCGGGTATGGAAACAAACGATGGAGCCTCAAGTCCATCTTCGTCAAATGTTTTTTCTCTGAAAGCTTCAAAAACATCGGCCAACAGAAAAACATCCAACTTGAGATATACTAGCATGTAATCTAGCAGTGTCTCACAGTTGTATTGTCGCCAAATTCGATTTGCATGTATATAATCTTCTTGACTAACTCCCTCCCAAATCGGTGGTAATTCTGTTATTGACTGTAAAACATCCATTGATGTAGCCATATCATAAGGAAAAATGGTTTTACAAGTCATCATCTGTGATTCGAAAACATCTGAGGTCAGTGGAAGACGTGGCAAGTTTTTTGATAAATTTGCCAAGCTGCTATTTAAAAATTGTAAAGAATCAATGAATCTAATTCTTCTGCCTTTCGATGTCGCTGTAAGTGTGAGAAACTTTTCTGTTGATTGAGGAATAACAATTAAATTCCAATCAGGGAATTTTCCAATTGCATATTTTAATATATGATGAATGTCATATCCACGAAGATTATGAAATACAACAGGTAAAGACGGATTGATTCTTCTAGCCAAGTTGCAATCTTGACATGCTGCTCCGAGATATTGACCAGTAAAATGATCATGATCTCGAACAGGTATATTGATAATCTTTTTACAAAGGTAGCAATGAGTTTGATTCGTAAATTCTTCCTGCTGTTCCCAAGTGAGTTCCATCATTTCCTTTGATCCATTAATTTTATACCACGGATAAACTATGTCTGTAGCTATATCATCCAATGCTTGTATGAACTGAATGATACAGTTTTCCCCAACAAATGTTTCATTTCGGATCGGACAACCTTGATGAAGAAGCACAAATTCAGATGCAATCGGCTCATGTTTTTGGAAGTGTTTGTCATCTAGAGGTAATATCGATTCAAAGTCCGCGTAGACAACAAACTGCTGTTTTATAGTTTTACTCCAGTCTTTAAATTCGATATATTTATTCTCTGGCATTGAGTATAGAGTCGTCCGCTCCACATTCTTCCTACAAAGACCTATATGTCTTTCAAAAGCAGGACGTTTTCGAAACCCATGAAGACATGTATGACACCATTGTGATTGGATTCTGACTCCTTCTACTCTATCTCTGTAATTCAGCAGTCGATCGAGATTGGTTACAGCCAAAAAATGATAATTTAATTCTAAAATTTAGTTAATATTTTAATGATTAATGGAAATATTACCTTCTTCAATCAATAAGAGATATATTTGAGATCCCGTCGAAGTACTTCTATATACCAAGTCAACGAACGGATTCTTGAAAATATCATTAGTTTTTTGTTTAATTGGATCTATATTATATTTGAGAACATTGATCGCTAGATTAGGATTCATTGCTTCAAATTGGCAAATGTTAACCAACTTCATTGGAAACCAATCTGATTTCCATTTTAACTCTAAATATATATATATATATATATATATATATATATATATATATATATATATATATATATATATATATATATATATATATATTTTTAGAATGATATAAATATATATTACCACTTAAATTATATTTCATTACTCTTTCTCTGTGGTGTTTTATGTCATCATAATGTAATACAGCCAGTATGCCATATAAAAAGCAGAATTGATCATTATTTTGAACATTAACTAAAGCCTGACAGTTTTTCAGGTAATTTGCGTTTTAATGTAACTTGAACCTAAGTAAATATCTTGATTTATATATATAATAATGTAAATAAACTTACCAGATACATGTATTATGTCTGATAATTTAGTTAAAATCATAGTAACTTCTAATATTTTATGAATTCTCCACCCACTACTTTGTTGAGTGTATTTCTCCAACTTTTCTTTTAATTTTTCAATTCCATCATTAATAAATGAAGATGACATTGTAATTGCTTTATTCGACAAACACCATTTTTTAATTTCACCATCCTCTTTGATAAACTCTGCACAAAGTCCAAATTGGATTTTTACTGTACCCATTCGTTGAATATGATCTTCTATTTCTTTGATGAGACAATCTGGAACAACAATGTCAGGAGAATTAATTGCAGATACATCGCTTGTCAATTCAACACGAGAACCATTTAAGTCAGACTCCCGACGTGGACACAATTGTATGTTAGAGTCTCCATTTCCGTAAAATATTGACTTTCGTTTTGTGGTGCCAGAGTTTTGTCTAACTATATTTATAATTAATATTAAACAACTTAAATAACATAACTTGTAACATATTCTTTAATCTGCTTAGGATCGTATGATATGTTCATTTTCGATTGTACTATAAAAAATTAATAATTGTTAATAGTAGAAAGAGTATTACTTTTAGTGATCATCCTGCTCTTCGTTTCTTCGAATCTTCTAAGACGGTGTCCGTGTTGTCGTACAAACATTAACCACCTACCTGGTGTTATAATGAGACATTCCGGACATATGTAACCCGATAAGGTAGAGTCATTTATCTTGAAATATGATGATGTAACTGATTTACAGTTCTCCACATCTTCATGACTTTCGGCAATACAAAATTTATATAAACTGCATCCGTTCACTAAAAGAAAATAATCATTAATATTAGATAGAGAATAAAAAATTATTCACTTATATAAGTTAAATTAAAAGTTTAAATGACAAACATTTGAAAAGTTACTGCTTATATATTACACATGATTAAATTCTGACCAATCAAAATCAAGGAAGGGGTAGGAAAAATAAATGCATTACGTTGTAGTATTTTAAAACTTCAATATATTTTAAAACACATTTTGATGCTAAAGTTGACTTATTTAACATTTTCATAATAATTTAATAAAAAATAATGTGATGAACCCACAAAGTAATATCATTTTTCATCAAATTGCAAAACATTAATAACGTTTTCATAAAATTGTAACAACGTAATAACATATTTCAGATAAATTTTCAACAGTTGTAAAATATTTAAGCAAATTGTAACAAGATTAGAAAATATTACAACAAAGTAGTAACATATTTCAGAAAATTTCAACATTTTAAACTCTAGATCAATCCATTTTATAGAAAATTAAATTTTATCTATATAATATATATGAATAAATATCCAAGGAAATTACGTTAACGTATAATAAATACAAATTTATCATAAAACATGTGTGTATTACACACAACATACGAGACATAATTTTTAATCAAGCTATTTTATAGAAAATTAAATTTTATCTATATATTATATGAATAAAATCCTAAGAAAATTACGTTAACTGTATGAAAAATGCAAATTTATCGTAAAAACATGTGTGTATTACTCACAAAACAAGATACATAATTTTTAATCAATCCATTTTGAAGAAAATTAAATTTTATCTATATAGTATATGAATAAAATCCTAAGAAAATTACGTTAACTGTATGAAAAATACAAATTTATCGTAAAAACATGTGTGTATTACTCACAAAACAAGATACATAATTTTAATCAATCCATTTTGAAGAAAATTAAATTTTATCTATATATTATATGAATAAAATCCTAAGAAAATTACGTTAACTGTATGAAAAATACAAATTAAAAATTAAAAATTAATTGATTAAAAATTATGTCTCGTATGTTGTGTGTAATACACACATGTTTTTACGATAAATTTGCATTTTTCATACAGTTAACGTAATTTTCTTAGGATTTTATTCATATAATATATAGATAAAATTTAATTTTCTTCAAAATGGATTGATTAGAAATTATGTATCTTGTTTTGTGTGTAATACACACATGTTTTATGATAAATTTGTATTTATTATACGTTAACGTAATTTCCTTGGATATTTATTCATATATTATATAGATAAAATTTAATTTTCTATAAAATAGCTTGATTAAAAATTATGTCTCGTATGTTGTGTGTAATACACACATGTTTTTACGATAAATTTGTATTTTTCATACAGTTAACGTAATTTTCTTAGGATTTTATTCATATAATATATAGATAAAATTTAATTTTCTATAAAATGGATTGATTAAAAATTATGTCTCGTATGTTGTGTGTAATACACACATGTTTTTACGATAAATTTGTATTTTTCATACAGTTAACGTAATTTTCTTAGGATTTTATTCATATAATATATAGATAAAATTTAATTTTCTATAAAATGGATTGATCTAGAGTTTAAAATGTTGTATTATTTTATTACTTTGTTGCAATATTTTTATAATCTTATAACAATTTGCTTAAATATTTTACATCTGGTGAAACATTTCCGAAATATGTTATTACTTTGTTGTAAATTTACTGAAAGACTTCACAATTTATTACAATATTCTTTTTAATTTGTTGTCCGTCTTCGAAATAATGTATTGATTTGTCCCAATTAACATTATTTTATTACTTTGTTGCAATATTTTTATTATTTTAGTTACAAATTGAGAAATATTTTACAACTTTGTTGAAATTTTCTGAAATATGTTACTACTTTGTTGTAATATTTTCTAATCTTGTTACAATTTGCTTAAATATTTTACAACTGTTGAAAATTTATCTGAAATATGTTATTACGTTGTTACAATTTTATGAAAACGTTATTAATGTTTTGCAATTTGATGAAAAATGATATTACTTTGTGGGTTCATCACATTATTTTTTATTAAATTATTATGAAAATGTTAAATAAGTCAACTTTAGCATCAAAATGTGTTTTAAAATATATTGAAGTTTTAAAATACTACAACGTAATGCATTTATTTTTCCTACCCCTTCCTTGATTTTGATTGGTCAGAATTTAATCATGTGTAATATATAAGCAGTAACTTTTCAAATGTTTGTCATTTAAACTTTTAATTTAACTTATATAAGTGAATAATTTTTTATTCTCTATCTAATATTAATGATTATTTTCTTTTAGTGAACGGATGCAGTTTATATAAATTTTGTATTGCCGAAAGTCATGAAGATGTGGAGAACTGTAAATCAGTTACATCATCATATTTCAAGATAAATGACTCTACCTTATCGGGTTACATATGTCCGGAATGTCTCATTATAACACCAGGTAGGTGGTTAATGTTTGTACGACAACACGGACACCGTCTTAGAAGATTCGAAGAAACGAAGAGCAGGATGATCACTAAAAGTAATACTCTTTCTACTATTAACAATTATTAATTTTTTATAGTACAATCGAAAATGAACATATCATACGATCCTAAGCAGATTAAAGAATATGTTACAAGTTATGTTATTTAAGTTGTTTAATATTAATTATAAATATAGTTAGACAAAACTCTGGCACCACAAAACGAAAGTCAATATTTTACGGAAATGGAGACTCTAACATACAATTGTGTCCACGTCGGGAGTCTGACTTAAATGGTTCTCGTGTTGAATTGACAAGCGATGTATCTGCAATTAATTCTCCTGACATTGTTGTTCCAGATTGTCTCATCAAAGAAATAGAAGATCATATTCAACGAATGGGTACAGTAAAAATCCAATTTGGACTTTGTGCAGAGTTTATCAAAGAGGATGGTGAAATTAAAAAATGGTGTTTGTCGAATAAAGCAATTACAATGTCATCTTCATTTATTAATGATGGAATTGAAAAATTAAAAGAAAAGTTGGAGAAATACACTCAACAAAGTAGTGGGTGGAGAATTCATAAAATATTAGAAGTTACTATGATTTTAACTAAATTATCAGACATAATACATGTATCTGGTAAGTTTATTTACATTATTATATATATAAATCAAGATATTTACTAAATTTGTGTTAGTATTGCCGTACTCAGAAGGTTTTAAGGGTTATAAAGTGAAGATAAGAAAGTAGTTAGGGAATTTAAACTATAGGATAGTGTCATCTTCATGGAAAGTGCGCAATATGTTTATTAATAAGTCAAAAACTCCGGTTGAATTGTGTTCTGATCTCGTTTATCAGTTTACATGTAATGGGTGTAATGCCACATACATTGGAGAGACTTCCCGTCATCTCTGTATTCGAGCTCGAGAACATTGTAGACCGAAGGCTTTGACCCATATTGGTGAGCACAATAAGGGCTGTAAGATTAAAATAGGTATGTCTGATTTTAAAATTTTATTAAAAAATTTCGATAATTATTGGGAACGTGTGATTTGTGAGGCGTTGTTGATAAAATCATTGAATCCGAAAATAAATGTGCAGAATGCAGTAAATACTTGTGTTTTGAGTGTTTTTAAATAGGTATTTTTATATTGTATGTATTGATTGTTGTATTAAATTAAATAATTAATAAAAAATTTTTAAATTATTAAATTAAATTTTAAATGCTAAAATTTTAAAAAAATAATATATTAATTTAAGTATAATTTTTTTAAAAATAATTATTGTTTTTATAAAATAAAAAATTTTTTATATATAATTAATAAATTTGTTTAAAATCCTTAATTTAATGAGTTATTATATCCCACCTGATGATGACAGGAAAACTGTCGAAATATATCGTGAAAAGAATGTTTGATTGGCGTTATCTTATAATGATAATAATAATAATATAAAATGATGATTGCTTGGTAGCAGCATTTATTATTTAAAACAATAAAATGATAATTTAAGCCTTTTGCTGCAAATAATATATTTAATGAAAGAATTTTTGACTATACGATAGTCCTTGTCAATCTCCTGGAATTTAGCAATGTTCTTCCCCAAAATACCCTTCAATCTTTCTTTTATTTCCTTTCTCTTAATTCTCATTGGTTGTAAATATAATGAATTGTTTTACTAAAAACTTTTAAAATTTTTTTTATACTTTTTACATTTAAAATTTCAAAATGACACAAACTAAAAATTTTTAAATTTTTTACAGCTTCTATAATTAGCTTCTAGAAGCCTAATAAAATATTTGAAAATATTTTAAATAAAGCCTCCAATAACTACTTATATATGCTATTTAAATATTTCAATAAGTGTGTCAATTTTGATTTTCAAACCCTATTTTTTTTTTATTTTTTAAAATTTTTTTCTATATTATTCTAATTATTACTTTTTAATTTATTCTATTTTTTTTAATTTCTTTATATATTGTCAGTTATTCTCAAAGTCAATGACAACAGATCAAATTCATGATTTCATTGATTTCTTCTTTAGTGTTGATCTTTGGCTGTCTGTTTATGATGAGAATTGCTTCTTTGATTCTGAAATTTTTCTTTTGGATGTTTCCATTAGCTATGATTTCTATTGAAATATTTTTTCTTTCCTCTGTTGGCTGACACTGCCGGAGATGTCTGCCCAACGAGGATGTTCCACCAGGATCTAGATGTTCTTTAATTCTTTGGTGCAATGTCCTGAGGGTACTTCCAATACATTGCACGTGATGCAATAGACGATGTTTTTTCTAAAGCACATATCTTTCGGTGTCTGGCAGTTTTTCATTGTGCAATTGTTTTCTCTATTTATGTTGCCTGCCAGAGCCCTTCTCAATGTCCAAGATTTATGTGCTATCCGAATTGGAAGACCGGTACGTTTAAGTTCTTTCATGATCTTGAAGTCGAGTATGTCACTGATGAATGGGATATTCAGATAGAAATATTTCTGATTCTTTTGTGTTAATTCCCTAGATCTTCTTGGGGTAGAATTCATTTTTTCAATGTCCTCACCTTGGTATCCGTTTCGGTGTAGGATTTTATTGAAATTTGATTGCTCTTTAAAGTTTTCGTTTTTCGCCGTGCATCGATTGGCTATTCTTCGTTTCTCGTTTCTTATGACATGTACTTTCTGTAAGTATGGAAGCGCTGATCTTTGGTGCATAAATATTTCTTTGCGAGCTGGTTTTCTGTAGAACCCGTATGTTGGAGTATTTTCTTCTATTTTGATTCTCAAATCCAATAAATTGAGGGATCCATCTTCTTCCGGATATTCGATTTCGAACTTAATATCTTGATGAGCCGCATTGAATGTATGAAATATTTCCTCCGCTTCTTTTCTGTTTTTGGTCGTGATGAAGATATCATCTACATATCTTGCATAGAAACCGATGGGTTGTATGGTCCTCAGTGTCTGTCGTTCGAGGTTATCCATAAAGATGATTGCTAGCAGTCCTGATATGCTAGAACCCATAGGCAGACCTTTAACTTGTTTATAGATATTTTGTTCAAAGGTAAAATAGGTGTTCTCGAGGATAACAGTAAGTAGTTTGGTGATATTCTCGATATTCATTTCCTTTATTAACAAGTTGCTTTCTCTTAATTTCTTTTCTAAACATTGAATAGCCTCTGTTGGTTCGATAGATGTGTATAGTGATACGACATCAAGACTAAATGGGTATTGGAATTCTCTATGACAAGTCATGTTATTATTTAGTCTTGTCATGAGGCAGTCGCTGCTTTGAAGATGGTGTGGTATCGTGTCCAATAAAGGTTTCAAGATCTTTGCAAGGAGCCAACTTGTTTTAGTTGTTGGTCCATTTTTGTTGGACACTATAGGTCTAATTTTGATACCAGGACCCTCTTTGTGAGTTTTAATTAGGTGGTAGAAGTTAGGAAGATCAGAATTTTTTGTGACGAAGCTGTTGGTTATTCTGTTGTTGAGCCTCATTTCCAAAGCTATGGCTTTCCATACTTTGTTGATCTTCATTTCGATGGTGTTTGGGGACATGCGGCTGACTTTCTTGTATGTTTCGATGTTGCCGAGGTGTTCGTAACCAGCTTCACAGTAACGATTCTTCTCTATAATGCAAAATTCTCCCCCCTTGTCACTTGGTAAGTAAACGTACGGTTTCTTTTTAAGGGATTTTAATATTGCCTGTTCGTCTTTCGTTAGGTTTGAGAGATATGGTTTTCTTCTTTCCTTCTCAACTATCTCCATGATTTTGTGACAGACCTTTGAGAGTGTTGAATCTAATTCTGCATCAGGATAATTGTGACAGATGAAAATTTGAAATTAAAAAAACTCTATCAACCAAATCTCCGCAGCCAATAATTCATTGCAGATCAAACAAAGAGGTTGTTCATTACCATTACAAATTTGAAATGTAAAGCCAAATTGAAGAAAAGACTCATCATATTTCCTTTTTCGCACATTAAATGGCTGTTTTTCAATACTTTGTCCTGTCTGAGGAGAGTTTGTAGCATTATCATCTGCGTCATTATCATTCTTATTTAAGTTCAGCCATTTATCCATGGCCAAAAATTATTTTGATTCTAAAATCCAATAAATATATAAAAATAACATATTGCATATAATAATTGTCATTAAAAAATGTCATTAAATTTAATAACACATAAAAATTTCACAAATATTACTTTTAAATGAAGTTCAATAAAATTAATATAATTTTAATAAATAAACAAAAGTAGTACATTAATTTATACTATAAATTTTATTCTATTCTGATATATTATAAATTAATCGAAAAGTAATTTTCGAAAACACAATATTTTTAGAGTTAAAAAACATTAAATAGTCATTAATTTTAAAAAAAAAATCGTGTATTTAAATATTTGGCATTAAAAATCTCTCGCGACCCAAGAATTATGCTAAGCGACCCCATTTGGGGTCGCGACCCATAGTTTAAGAAGTCCTGGACTATAGGATAGTCCTTGTCAATCTCCTGGAATTTAGCAATCTTCTTCCCGAACATACATTTCTATCTTTCTTTTATTTTTTTTTCTCTTACTTCTTTTTTTTATTTTATAAAATTATAAATATAATACTTTCTTTTTCTGAATTTTAAAAAAAATTTTATTTAAAATTAAAATAAAATATCATTTAAAATTCAAAATAACAACAACTAAAATTTTTAAATTTTTAAAGCTTTTATAATTAGCGCCCAGAAGCCTGCTCCAATAAAACATTTCTAAATATTTTAAAATATTCATAAAATAAAGCCTCCGATAACCATTTATATACGCGATTTAAATATTTTAATAAATGTGTCAATTTTGATTTTTAAATCCTATTGTGGTGGTGTTATATTTTATCATTTCTAAAGGTGATGATGCTGAAGGACTAACTTTTTTGAAACTTATATTTTTCGGAGAACATCTTTCATCAATTTTATTATATAAAAATGAAGTGCTTGCACTATTCACTGATTCATTTGCTGAGTTATTATATATTGAAAAATTGTAATCCTCAAAATGCCGCTGAAGAAATTCAAATAAAATATCTGGTTTAATAACATCATGCGGAACCGAAAATGGCATTAAACAAACATGACTTGCAGCATATGGTGGTGGTTGAGCATAATTCTTAACTAAATCACGTAAAAATAAAATGGGACTTAATGGCTTTTTGTTTTCATCCGGATATGATATAGATTTCGCTACCATTCTTAAGTACATATCATACATAAATGATACTAAATGAGTCAAATCACAGAATTTACAAGCATCCTTTACAAATGTCTTTTGCATATTTTGAATTAATAAAATACTAATTGATTTGCAATATTACAAAAACTAACAGTAGCAAGAAATTAATATATATTTGAATTTACAATTTTTATCGGTCACAAGTTAAACAAACTGATTTCTTATAAATTATAATTACAAATTATAATTATAAATCAAAAAAATGAATTTTATCGTTCAATCTTGATAATATAAAATAAAAATTAATTATCAATCTTCCAATTAATTCAGATATCTCAATCAAATTATTTGTTAGGATTTATTACATCTTTCGTGAATTATAAGCGTATGGAATATCTTTGAAAATACGGAACCATTTTAATAGCTTGGATCAATTGGAGAGATTTTGAGAATTTACATGTTCATGAATTCCAATGTCAGATTCTACACTACTTGGCTGAATTACTTCTGAAATAGATTTACTTTGCAGAACTAAATTTGACTGTCTTTGCCATATAAAATTGTGGTGATTGCGAATGATAATGGATGAAGATGTTGGTCTCTGAGAGCCAACCTTAAAACAATTAGGAGCCAAATACAGTTAATGTTGATAATAATAACATGGCATCGAATTTGGTTTACTCGTCTGAGATTGATTAATAGAGCCTCATTGATAAGAAGTATTAGCTGATTGCATGAATTTTGATTGACTCTTGGAATGAGATAGAGTAGACTGCGATGTTCCAACTAATGTGCAATATAGGTGATATTTGATTGGCCATAATTGTATTATAATTGATCCTTATTCGTTATTATTTAGGCTACTTTATTTTTTTATATAATATTTATATAGATTTTGTTAAGGCCGTGTAATGGCTCACTACATATTTACACTACATATTTACAAAGCATATTTCCCAAAATTACTATATTATTTTAATTATTACTTTTTTTATGTTTATTATTATTATTATTATTATTATTATTATTATTATTATTATTATTATTATTATTATTATTATTATTATTATAATGAAACTTTTATAAAACATTTGAGATTCAATATTCTTACGAATGTCAATAACTATTTAAATTATTATAGAAAATATTATGGTAGAATTGAATAAAAACACTGCCTGGTGAGACTATAATAAAAATCATCCAATGTGTAAAGTTGATAATAAGATGAAAAATATTTTAAGTTCCAATTAAAAGTGATAATTGAAAGAGACCATCGGGAAAATAGTAGTAGTGGGATAATAGAGCCGTGTAAGTAATATTATTGTGTACCCATCAAAATATTTCATTATTTTAATAAAATCAAGGCACAACTAATCCTTTATGTCTGTTTCCTTTAATGTTACACCCTTAACTTAAGTTCATCATGCCTTATCTATATGTCGTCAAATTCGACAGATGAACTGATCACTGATCAAAATACGTTTTGGTATAACTTTATTTTGAAGGTTTCAGAGAATTCAAGCATAAGATCCTTAAACATGTAGACAAGACAATATATATATTGTTGAGTGTGATCAGTTTCTTGTGAGCAATACCCATAGTGTCCCCATATGGTCCTCAGTGTCTGTCGTTCGAGGTTATCCATAAAGATGATTGCTAGCGATCCTGATATGCTAGAACCCATAATGACTAAGTCTAAATTTAACAAAAATGTTGGTTTTCGTCAAAAAATGAATGAGAATAATTGTCAACTCCACCACTTTAAAACACCACGTGGAATTGAAAATAATTTACAACGAATTAGAATTAGAATTACAACAAAAGAATATAGGATTCTAATTTTTATTCACAAAATAAATTGTATCAACTTTAAATTATTTTTATCTTTAAATGTTATAGGCAAACAAAAGTTGAGGAATATTGACTTAAAAGAGTTGTACATCGACTAAAGAAAATTGATTTGTATTGGAAGAAATTTATCTGGTGATTTTAATTAGAAATTAAATCGGTTGAATATCGGTAAAATATGACCATTTGAAGAAATATATTTTATTGGATGGATAAATTTAATTTTTCAATGCAACTACTCAGTTATATTGTACAGTAATATTTATTTTATATTTCGAGTAGAACAAAAATTTAATTATAACTGGTTTTATAAAAAGATTTTGTAAATTGTTTAGAGTTAATGACCAAATTAAATTTTAGCTGTAACGAAAAATTTAAGATAATAGGAATTAAAGATATAATTATAGTCATTTAAAGGGACTTTAAAGAATCTTATTAGTCTGAGGGAAATATATATTCTTTCATTGGTATTTATCGATAAAATACAAATCTTTAAAGATAGAGATATTTCAGGGAAATTTGATGTTTTTTAGATGATTTTATTAGAGAATTCGCTTTAATATATCAAATTGTAGAATATTGTCATTTAAATGAATTTACTGGTTTATTAGATGTTATCATTAGTGGGTTTATATCTGTCTCTTTTGATATTTATTTCTAAAATATTGTTGACTGATAATTTTTAATGAATTTATACTGAATTTTCTGAATATTTTGAGCAATCAATCAATCAATTTTGGTTTACATGTATTACTTTTAAAAAAATAATTAAAATTAATTTATTCAATCTAAATCAATTATCTATTAGATCTTATTACAAAATTCTTAATAATTTATTATCTTAGATGATTCATATTAACTTGAATGATCAGTATTTTTTTTATTTACTGGATTATTAATGACTAGAATTTAAAGTTCTTTCTTGTCCATTAATTACATTTTAGGATATTTATTTAGTATGTTTTGAAATATTTAAATTTCTTAAAATGATTTATTCAATTTTTACCTAGTTATTGGAAAATCTCGAGTTCAATTTTTCATTCAATTTCTTCAAGTAAATATGATTTTCTTTTAAAGATCTATTTGTTAGTAGATAGTTGTTGGTTGTAAGTACTTGGTATCTGGTTGACTTTTTAGATTTTGACAAGAAGATAGTGTAAGTGTTGAAGAATATTTTGTATTTAATTGTTATTATTTTTATGTGTTGCTTGTTGGTTATAAGTAATTGGTATCTAGTTGTAAGTACTTGGTAGCAGTTATCTAGTTGTTAGTATCTAGTTGTAGGTATCTGGATGTAAATACGTGTTCGAAAGTTACTGGTTGATGATACTAAGTTGTTGGTATCTTGTACTTGGTAGTTGGTACGGTGTTGTTAACTGATTGTTGTTATATAGTTGTAGGTTGATATTTGTTAATTTCTCAATGGTATTTGCTGTTGGTTGTTAGTACATGGGTGTTAGTTGTAAGTTTTTAGTATTTAGTTGTTTGAGACCTAGTTGTTAGTACATGGTAGCTAGTTAATGGGTAGGTGGGGGTTAAGTGTGAACAATACCCTTACGACCAGTACCCCTACGACCAGTACCCTTACCCATAGAGGTCATGAAAATTGGAATGGAGTTATGAGAATTGGAAATGGTGGCAAATCATTAAAAACTCTTCTTTTTACAATTAAATTAAAAATTAACTACCATATTAAGTAAAGTTGAGCGAAATAGCTAAGTGTGAGGGAAAATTAAATAATAAAAGGAGAAAATAATAGATTATGAAAGCAACAAAAATCAGAATAGGGAAACCACGAATAATAACAAACAAACCACGTAACCATGACAAACAAAAAAAAGAAAATAATTAAATGAGACAACAATAAAACAGCAGAGAGTCAAAAATAAATAAGAAAATAAAAATTCAGCATAAAAACATAAAATAAAAACAAAAGAAAATTAAAATAGCACACGCAGAATTATCAACGGAAACCTACCAAAGCATGAGAAAATATGGAAATTAAATAACTAAATAAAATAATAAAATAAAACAAATAAATAATATAAGAAAAGCAAATAAAAACCCAAAAATAAGAAAAATAGTGAAAATACACCCTAACTAAGTCCTGATTGGACGAAAACTTCTATATAAGGCGGACACTTAGTTAGTTCCCTCAACTTTAAAACTTATACGACAGGTAAAATTTTAGCTTATAAATTAAAAACTTTAAAACTTATACGACAGACTTTTAATCAATTTTCAAGCTTATAACAATTCAAGTTAGAACTATCAAAACTAGATCAGAGGGACTTACTACAAAACTTCGAAATCTATATTACGAGCACCGAAACAGTTGTCATTTTGTAATAAGTCATTCCGAATAAATTCAACGAATTTGATTTAGAATACCGAACAGCAGAATGTGAACAAAAGTAAAACTATTTATTTTTATTGCAATCATCATGATTTAATAACAAATGTAATTGTATTGGTTAAAATATCATAAATATTCGTATTATTCAATTTTCTCTTCACGGGCCCAGCGACGGTACCGTTTGGACGTCTGCATATGATCTCTGGCACTGACCAAGAAAGCAACGATGACCAGCATTGATGAATTTCGAGAATTATGAAACTTCGAATGGGATTTGGATGTCATCCATATTACGAATTAGAAATCCTGAGAATAATATTGATTCGGGGAAAGACTTTGCAGAAGGCATAAGGATCGAATGTAATTCCTCTATACCGGGGGTGATGAGTGGATTATGAGTATCATATGTAGAGGCAAAGGGTATGGTCGCTGGTAAGCATTTATATATAATGTTTTATTATTCCATATACATTTTTATGATTTATTATTATGAATATACAAATAGGTGTTGAACCGTCTATCATGGTCGTCTGAGAATAGTCGGTACTTGTACCGGTGGTTTTCGGGTGAATCATGAAAGGTGGCGAGACTCAGAGTAGTTTGATAAATGATTAAATTATGAGGAGAAATCGTGGTATCATCTTCGAGGTGTAGGCAAATTTGATATGAGAGTAAACACAACCATAGACGATAAATCGAGGATAATCACAACACTTTTGAATTTGGAGAATTTTCAAGCGTAGACTGGTCATTAAGAGCCTCTCGCCGATCGTTTTCTTTTAAATACCAGCGGATTATCAGCCAACTCATTTCTACTAGTAACCAACATATTTTCACATTAGTTCTTTAAAATTCCTGTTCTCGATTCGATGGCAATGATTCCACGTCTAGCATAAATTTTCCACTTAAATCCAGTTAATGATCGTTCGTAGATGTAGACTAGCGGTAAATTTTCCATAAATCCAGCCTTCGTATCAACAACCACTAATTTACCGATTCTCTATAAAACATTCGTCGACATTAATTTTCCGATAGACCCGACCATTCATCTCGTCGAAATAAACAATTTTTAGTCGACAACTTCATCGTCACGTCGTTAGCATCGAGTTAGTTAGGATTGTTGATATCCCTCATACACATGCTGAGAATCATTCGTGAGAATTGTCAAACTGGTTACAATAAATCACTTTAAACAAATCCGGTCGACTACTACAATATCCATTATCAATGATTTTCTTAAAATTTATCATTGGAACCGATATTCCATGATCAACAACCGGCTGAACCATTCTGATGTATATCTTCAATATAAACAAAATTTTAATAAGAAATAAAGTCAAGAATTTCATGTTCAATTAACTTTATAATCATCGCGAAACAAACGAACAAATGTTTTTTCAAAAATTTATGAAACTAATATTCAAAAAAACCCTTGAGATACACTGTATTAGTAGGTTGCATGACTTAATTCATCCAATCGGAAAGAGATAAGGCAATTTAAAGAAAGTATATCTCTAGAGTACAATTATTTCAACCAGTTAATTAAAATTCCATAATTAACAGACATTTGCATGCATTTTTCGATTAATTATAAATTTTGAGTTCCGTAATGGTAATTGACGACAACAAGTTTTCGCAGTAAAATTCAACATTTAAGCCACAACCTAGCTACACAGTTTTCTACTTATTAAACAACTGTCTGATTATTGCATTGATCAAATCATTCCTACCATTAAGTTTACTCAGATGTATAAATTTTCGAGCCGGGGTATAAAAATGAATGATGAGAATGACTTTACGACTAAGTTTACGTTCTTGAGTAATCCGAGAAAAATTGAGCGCGTCCGAGTAGTGTTTAGATATGTAGATCGGCGAGTTATAAATCATTCATTCCATTTAGCTATGTCAGAACCCAATTTACCTCACCGCGGCCCGAAACCGTGTTTTTCGTGCGCCGACAAGAACGCGGATATTCGAAAGTTACATGATCACATTGGGGCTCTCAAGAAGCGAATTGAGACATTAGAGCATACGTGGTTCTCCCCGCCACAAATGAAAGAAGAGAAGATGAAAATTCTCAGACTAGAGCATTGCCGTGACAGTCTCTTAGAGGAGAGTCGCTGCCAACGACTAACCATTAAGGCCCAATCAGAGACCCTACACCAGGTCTACTCGGAATCGGAATTACGAAGACGAGTTAGAGAGTACCCGATCAAGGACGGGGTAAATGTTTTCCCGCTTCACCATCGAGCGGATGAGTTAGTAGGTAGATAGTGGCGTACTGCCGCAATTACCCCCCCCCCGGGGGGGGGGGGGGGGGGGGGGGGGGGGTTGCGGCAACTTTTTTTTTGCGGCACGATTTTTTTTGCGGCAACTTTTGATTACGCAATTGCGGCAACTCAAGTTTCTTGCTTTCAGGGATTTTTGGTCCAAATTTTTTTTTATCACACTATAGTGAGGGGGTCTCGATGGTCCTAGGATTTTCAATACAAAAATTTTTTTTCTATACAATAATCCGACTACCACTAAAAAAGCATGGAATTTTCAGACTATAATGAGGGGGTCTCGATGGTCCTGGGATTTTCAATACAAAAAAAAAAATTTTCAATACAAAAACGATGGTCCTGGGATTTTCAATACAAAATTTTTTTTTCAATACAAAAATCCGACTATCAATAAAAAAGCCAAGGATTTATAACACTATAGTGAGGGGGTCTCGATGGTCCTGGGATTTTCAATACAAAAAAAAATTTTCAATACAAAAACGATGGTCCTGGGATTTTCAATACAAAAATTTTTTTTCAATACAAAAATCCGACTATCAATAAAAAAGCCAAGGATTTATCACACTATAGTGAGGGGGTCTCGATGGTCCTGGGATTTTCTATACAAAAAAAAATTTTCAATACAAAAACGATGGTCCTGGGATTTTCAATACAAAAATTTTTTTTCAATACAAAAATCCGACTATCAATAAAAAAGCCAAGGATTTATCACACTATAGTGAGGGGGTCTCGATGGTCCTGGGATTTTCAATACAAAAAGGCGGTCTCAATAAAAAAAGAGTGGCAATTTAAGGTCTCAGGATATTTTCAATACAAAAAGCTGGTCTTCAATAAAAAAGCATGGTAATTTAAGGTCTCAGGATATTTTCAATACAAAAATCTGATTATCACTAAAAAAAAAAGCATGGAATTTTCAAAGTAAATTAATGCGGGTCTCCTTGGTCCTGAGAATTTCAATAGAAAAAGGTGGTCTACACTAAAAAAGCGTGGTAAATTTTTAAAATAAAGTAAATAATGGGTCTAAAAATTAAATTACATTAAATTATGGTTCAAATTTTTGAATTACAGTAAATAATGCTCCAAATTTTTGAATTACAGTAAATAATGGTTCTAAAAAATTAAATTACAGTAAATTATGGTTCTTAAAAATTAAATTACAGTAAATAATGGTCCAAATTTTTGAATTACAGTAAATAACGGTTCTAAAAATTAAATTACAGTAAATTATGGTTCTTAAAAATTAAATTACAGTAAATAATGGTCCAAATTTTTCAATTACAGTTAATTATGGTTCTAAAAAATTAAATTAAAGTAAATTAAGGTTCAAATTTTTCAATTAAAGTAAATTATGGTCCAAATTTTTGAATTACAGTGAATAATGGTCCAAATTTTTGAATTACAGTAAATAATGGTTCTAAAAAATTAAATTACAGTAAATTATGGTTCTTAAAAATTAAATTACAGTAAATAATGGTCCAAATTTTTCAATTACAGTTAATTATGGTTCTAAAAAATTAAATTAAAGTAAATTAAGGTTCAAATTTTTCAATTAAAGTAAATAATGGTTCTAAAAATTTAATTACAGTTAATTATGGTTCTAAAAATTAAATTAAAGTAAATTATGGGTCTAAAAAATTAAATTAAAGTAAATAATGGTCCAAATTTTTAAATTAAAGTAAATTATGGGTCTAAAAAATTAAATTAAAGTAAATTAAGGTTCAAATTTTTCAATTAAAGTAAATGATGGTCCAAATTTTCAATAACAGTAAATTTAGGTTCTAAAATATTAAATTATAGTAAATTATGGGTCTAAAAAATTAAATTAAAGTAAATAATGGTCCAAATTTTTCAATTACAGTTAATTATGGTTCTAAAAAATTAAATTAAAGTAAATTATGGTCCAAATTTTTGAATTAAAGTAAATTATGGGCTCAAATAACTAAATTAAGGTTCAAATTTTTAAATAAAAGTAAATAATGGTTCTAAAAATTTAATTACAGTTAATTATGGTTCTAAAAATTAAATTAAAGTAAATTATGGGTCTAAAAAATTAAATTAAAGTAAATTAAGGTTCAAATTTTTCAATTAAAGTAAATGATGGTCCAAATTTTTCAATAACAGTAAATTTAGGTTCTAAAATATTAAATTATAGTAAATTATGGGTCTAAAAAATTAAATTAAAGTAAATAATGGTCCAAATTTTTCAATTACAGTTAATTATGGTTCTAAAAAATTAAATTAAAGTAAATTATGGTTCTAAAAATTAAATTACAGTAAATTATGGTCCAAATTTTTCAATTAGTAATGAATGGGCTCAAATAACTAAATTAAGGTTCTAAAAAATTAAATTAAAGTTAATTAAGGTCCAAATTTAAAAATTAAGTAATCAATGGTCAAAAATTTTAAATTAAAGTTAAATAAGTAAATTAAAGTAATAATTTTTAAATAAGTAATGTAATAAGTAAATTAAAGTAAGATTTTAAAATTTATTAACAAAAAGTTGAAATAATAGAAGGTGTTTGAGAATTGAAATTTTTTAATGAAAATTTTTATAAAATAATTTTTTAAGTTAATTTTTAATGGAAATTTTTATGAAATATTTTTCAATGGTAATTTTTAATGAAAATTTTTATGAAATATTTTTCAATGGTAATTTTTAATGTAAATTTTTATGAAATATTTTTCAAAGACAAATTTTAATAATAATTCAACAACAAACCAACAACTTAGTACCAACAACCAGATACCTACAACTAGTTACTAACAACTAGTTACCTGATACCAAGTACCTACAACTAGTTACTAACAACTAGCTACCACCTACCAAGTACTTACAACCACCTAACAAATACTTACAACCAAAAACAAACAACCAACTAGGTACCATCTACCAAGTACATACAACCAACAACAACCAAGTACTAAGCATTATCAACCAACTACTAAGTACTAACAACCAAAATCAACCAACTAGGTACTAGATAGCAAGTACTTACAACAAACATCAACCAACTAATAAGTACTAACAACCAAAAACAACCAACCAACTAGCTACTAGATATCAAGTACTTACAACCAACTAGATACCAAGTACTAACAACCAGTTACCTGCTACTAAGTACCTACAACCATCTACCAAGTACATACAACCAAGTACTAAGCATTATTAACCAACTACTAAGTACCTTCAACCGACTAGCTACCACCTACCAAGTACCACCAACAACGAGATACCTACAACTAGATACTAACAACTAGTTACCAGATACCTACTACTCACAGCCGTCAACAACCAGGTACTAAGCATCATAATAACAACTAGATACCTAGTACTAAGCACTGTCAACCAGATACCAAACACTTACAACCAGATGACCACATGAAATTATTGGTTAAATAAGTAAATTAATGTCTAATTTTAAAATTAAGTAATCAATGGTCTAAAATATTAAAGTTAAAGTCAATTTAAGATGAAAGTTTTCTGGGATTTTCAATGTTAATTTTAGATGCAAATCTTCGTCAATTAATCAATGACCACATGAAATTATTAGTTAAATATGAAAATAAGGGTTATAATTAGTTGTTTAGTAAATTATGGTGTAAAATTAAGAAATAAAGAATAATTAGGTAAATTAAGGATAAATTAAGGAAAATTAAGGTTCAAAATTTAAAATTAAGTAACCAATGGTTCAAATTTTAAATTAAAGCTAAATAAGTAAATTAAAGTAAGATTTTTAAATTTATTATCAAAAGATTGAATAACCACCAACTTTTTTGAGAAATGTAATTTTTAATGAAAATTTAAATGGAATTTTTTTTTTAAGTTAATTTTAAATGTAAATTTTAATGGAATAATAATAATAATAATAATAATAATAATAATAATAATAATAATAATAATAATAATAATAATTCAACAGTTCCCAACAATCGGTTACTAAATATTTTTAACTAGATGCTAACAAATACTTTGAACATGATACCACGTACTAACTAACTCTCAAACAACCAGATACCTACAACTAGTTACTAACAACCAACTAAGTATTCTTTATTGTATTTTATGAAATGCTTTTAAATTAATTTTTTATCTGTCTTTAAAAATATGTTTAATTACAATCAATAGAAAACCTTTTCAAAATGTCTAAATTTAACAAACATGTTGACTTTCATAAAAAAACCACAACTCAATCACTTTAAAACACCACGTGAAATTCAAAATAATTTAAATTACAATGAAATACTAATGAATTCTAATTTACAAAAACATCTTCTTTTAAATGATAACTTATTATTGCATCGTAAAATCACATTCAATAAATACTTATTGTTGATCAGTTTTATTATATATACTCTGAGTTTATCCGACAGGATGTTTTGACCCCCTAAGGGTACAGGTCGTAAGGGTACTGGTCGTAAGGGTATTAGTCGTAAAGGTATTAGTCGTAAGGATATTGCTAACTCTCAACCCCCACCTACCCATTAACTAGGTAAGTAGTAGGTATATGACCCACATGGGCACACCCACCCAGTTTCAACTACCCTCAAAACACCTACCCAATGCAATAATAACATCAATTTTTTACACTTTAACCTCTTTTAGATCCTATATTTTCAACACATAAAAACCCAAATGTTTTCACTTTGACCCAAAAACACAAGAAAAAAAGAGAAGAACAAGAAACTCGTAAACTACTAACGGGCAGCGCCCATGTGGCTCATATACCTACTACTATAGGAATTACAAAAAACTAAAAATTATAAATATTTTAAAATCATGAAAACACCCCATCCAATAAAAAAATTTTTTAAAAAAATGAATCCTAATATTTATGCTTGTACTATTTGTCAAAAAAATTTCAAAACTAAAACAGCATTACTTTCACACCAAAAATCAAAAGCCCATTTATTAAAAATAAATAGACTTGATAATTCAAACTCAAAAATTTGCACTAAATGTAAAATAAGATATTTATTTTCAGGGTATGATAATCATTTTGAAAATTGTATTGGAGTTCCTAAAAATAGAGAAAAATTTGAATGTTCTATATGTAAATCAAATTTTAATATAAAATCTTATTATTTAAAACATGTAAAATCATGTGCTATAAAGAACAAACAACCAATACCTAAAAGAGATTCTGATTCTGAAAGTCATTCTGAAGACCCTGATATTGAACCCGAACATATTGAAAAAGAAAAATATAATTGGGACAACTTTAATCACATAGATGTATTTACAGAACAAATGTTTTCAACAATCACAGATTGTATAAGAAGAAATAAACAAAATATAAAAGATTCAATGGATGATGCTATAAAAAAATTTGGACAATCAAGATTCAACATTATAAAATATAAAGTTAGAATCTCTGCAAGATATTGGAGGGGAGAAGAAATAGAAACAACTCCTCTAGACACTGAGATCGAATCATCATTTAAATATTTATTCTCAACAAAAGGAATAAATAAAATCATCAAGGATTTAACTCGAGAGATGGAAGAGCAACAAGAACAAGTAGAACAAGAATTGGGAGAATCAAATTTAAGATTCCATTCTTTCAAATCTATAGAAATTGAATATTGGAGAGCAGCACCCCCAAATCCTAAATCTTTTATTCATACACCATTCCCCTCCATCTATGTTATAAATGTGCAGAATAAAGATGATAAATGTTTCCAATGGTCAATACTTGCACACTTACACCCTCAAGCAAGGAATGCTCAAAGGGTTTCAAAATATAAACAATATGAAAATGAATTGATTTATCCAACAGGATTTAAACATCCAATGAAAATTGAAGATATTCCAAAATTTGAAATTTTAAATAATATTAAACTTAATATTTATGAACACATTCCAAATAATGATAATTTAAAACATATTATACCAATTTATATTTCAAATAAAAAGCTATTAGAACAAGATAAAAATAGAGAAATAGATCTTTTAATATTAGAAGAGCAAAGTCCTATAGAATTGAATCGAGAATATAGAGAATATGTTTTTAATGAAGAGGATGAGCAAAACCCAACAGATCAAGAAGAAACAATAGAAAAGAAACAACATTATATTCTAATAAAAAACTTTCAAAGTTTTATGCGCACAACAACACAAGTTAGAGGGGGAACAACTTGTAAAAGATGTCTTCATTATTCAACATCTAAAAACTCAATGATTAAACATGAAAGATTATGTGACAAGAACCAAACAGCATTAATTAAAATGCCTATAAACTCAGACATGAACTTTAAAAATTATTCAAATTTATTAGAATCAATGGGTGTAATATATGGAGACTTTGAAGCAATAAATATAAAACAAGACCTAGAAAAAGAATATTTAAAAATAATAGAAAAAAATAATCTATTAGATTCTTGGTATGATTATTTATCAACACTAGGAGAAACACCTTTATGGGAGAATATGAAAAACTTTCTAAACTTAAATAATAAATCCTATACAATAAAATTAACCAAACAAATACCTTCAGCTTATAAACTATTTTTTAAAAGTAATTACCCCGAACTCATAGAATCTAAAGAATATTCATATAGAGGAATCTCAGAAGAAGATGTTTTAAATCATTTTACTAAAAGTATAAATGATCTAGAACATGAATTATTTAAAATATTAAAAACTGAATATAAAATAAATTTCTCACATGAACAATGGGAAGAATATGAAAATGCTTCAAATTGTTGGATGTGTAAACAATCATTTGATACTTCACCCTCTGAGGACACCGAGTCTTTGGACACTGAGTCTTTGGACATTGAGTCTATTGAAGAAGAAGAACAAAGAATGTTTCATGAAAGACAATCTTCAAACATAAAAGTGCCAGATCATGATCATTTTAAAAAATCAAACAATTATCGAGGAGCAGCCCATAAAAATTGTAATATAAATTGTAAAAAACCTAAATTTATACCAGTTATATTTCATAATCTTTTTGGATATGATGTACATTTATTTATAAAGGCTCTAGCTGCAAATGCTAAAAATTCTTTCAAACTAATAGGTTTAACAAAAGAAAAATATAAATGTGTACAATATGGTTGTTTAAAATTTATAGATTCTCTAAATTTTTTAGGAATGTCTCTAGATGCAGTAGCAAAAACAATGAAACCAGAAGATTTTAAATATACAAGCATGGTCTTGATAAAAAATAATATTCCCTTGGAAGAATATCCAACATGTTTAGCAAAAGGAATATATCCATATGATTATATTGATTCATTTGAAAAGTATAATGAATCCTTACCAGAGAAAGAGGCATTCTTTTCAAAACTACAACAATCAAATATTTCAGATCAAGAATATTCTCGAGCAAATAAAATGTATCAATTATTCAACTGTCAAAACCTTGGGGAATATACCGACATGTATTTATCCCTTGATGTTTATATTTTAGCCGACTGTTTTGAAATCTTCTGTAAAGCCTTTGAATTAAAACCTTATAATTATATAACAGCACCCTCTTTAGCTTGGGATATATTGTTATATAATATATGGACTGAAACCTCTAATGATAGGAATAAAATAATAGAATTATTAACTGATCTTGACATGTTTAATGTATTTAAACATAATATTAGAGGAGGTATTTCTTCTGTAATGGGAGATAGAGAAATAACTGCAAATAATTCCTTAACCATTTGTAGAAAATATTTTAAAGATACAGATGCAAACTATTTTAAAATAGAAACTCCAGAAGATTCTAAATTAATAAAACAAGGTTTATCAAATCCATGTGAAATATTTTATACTGATGCAACAGCTCTATATGGTGGTGTAATGACTCAACATTTACCAATTTCTAATTTCTCATGGGTTGATATTCCTAAAGAAAAGGATAAACTAGAAGATCTTTTAAATGAAATCCTATCAACCCCTAAAGATTCAGAATTTGGATATGTTATAGAATGTGATCTTGAATATCCAGATGAAATAAAATCTAGAACTAGGTATTTCCCATTTGCACCAGTAAAAAGAAAAATCAGCATTGAAGAACTTTCAGATTGGCAAATCAAACAAAATAGATCAACTACTACAAAACTTTTATGTGATCAAACAAATCGAACTTATTATCTTTGTCATTATAGGTTATTACAATTTTACATCTCTCATGGAATGATATTAAAAGATGTTCACAGTATTATAAAATTCAAACAAGCAGCATTTATGAAAAAATTTATATATGGAAACATTAGAAAAAGAAATGAAGCAAAAAGAAATGGAAATGCTTTTCTAGACATGATTTATAAACTTTTAAATAATGCAGTATTCGGAAAGACTATGGAAAATGTGGATAAATATACTCGAGTAGAACTTTTATCAAATACCCCAAAAGACTTTGCAAGATATAATAGAATGCTTGGAAAACCAACATTTAAAAATGCTGAAGTATTCTCAAAGAATCTTGTGGCAATTGAAATTCAAAATAGTGAAA
>CAUHTR010004556.1:0-11774 GCA_959609185.1 Schmidtea polychroa | reverse complement strand
GTAAAAAAAAAATAAAGAATATATAAATAAATAATAAAATCTTAACTTGGGTGATTTCATAATAGGGTGTTCATAGGTTGCTGAGAAATTCCTTTTTAAAATCCATTAAACCTTTGTTGAATATTTAAGATTCTCAACGAAAATTGTAATATTTCTACATTTTAACAAAATCTTTAAATAAATTTAGTACATTGAATTTCAAAAATATTTAATAAATATTAATTAAATATTATCGAATTTTTCAGACCGGATTCCAATTATTGATTATTCCATTTCTCTGTAATTCTTTACTATGGCATCATGATTGGTGCATTAAATAAATTCATTGAAATATTCGTTATTAATAGAAACTGAAAAATTAAAGCAATAAATAAATTTGCAAAAATGAAATAAATAGTAAATTACCTTAAATAATAGGTGTAGTGATTCTTGATTGAGTGTGGTGTTGGCTCTCCCGATTTTCTTTTGAGTGGTGGGTGTGGTGGTTTTTGATTGGACTATTTTCATCCCTATTGAATAAGATCAAGAACACGATTGATAATTTTATTCTCCTCCAAAGGGGCACGTGGATCAGTTTTGAATAATACCAGTTTGTCCATTTCAATGTCATGTCCAATGTCAGATTTTAATTGAGCTGCTTCCATTTGTGCACGATAAACTTGAGATCGACAATCAGGGATCATACCAATCATAACACCTCCAGTACTTTCAGTAATATTAAACAATATCGTAGCTGAACTCCTCTCAATCATCTTATCGTCATATGCCATTTTATCCAGTAGCAGTTTCCGTCGAAGCACACGCGCGATTTCAAACTTCGACTTACCCAAATGTTTTAATTCGGACAACTGAGAAAATCTGTTGGATAATTCTTCAATTAAATAATTTCTGATTTTCGTTTTGCAAACAAATCGATTTGAAAAATCCGACATAGAATGATTCAATATTATTTTCTTACGAATACATAATACAATATCGTTGTTTTTATTGACGACCTTATCTGTGAATTTAGAAGACTCGATCCCATGCATAATCATGAAAAATGATGGCAACAACTGTGAAAGTTCCGTGACAATAGATACAATTAATTTATCGGGAACTTTTCCTTGGAAACCAGTATAAATGAGATCGCCTTTCACAAAGTTAATATTTTGAAAAGATGTAAGACAGAACCTACATCACATCGCAAATTCATTTCGACCGCCATTCTTTGAATTTCATTCATCATAATCTAACCGATTTTAATTCAAAATGCCTTCCAAAAAATCCAATTTTAAAACAAAACCAATTCAAATCCAATTTAATCTACCAACAATTAATCCAATTAAATTTACAATTAACAAAGAAAATTAAATACTTACAAAAATCCATCGAATTTCCATTGCTCGCGTCTGTGTGCGCACACCAACAAGAATCGGTCTAACCAGACCGCGCACACAGACGCGATAGAAAAGAATCATGCAACAAACTGCCAGTCAGAGGCAATCCCCCTCTGACTGGTCGAAACACCTATCCTTCGTCCAATAAATCGATAGTCAAAATTGAAATAATTTTTTGTATAATTTCAATATAATCCCATTCTCAGATTTATTGATTCAATTATAATTAGTAATGGGTTTCTGTGACAAAAAGTAGAGATAGTTAATATGATTATGTTCGTATTTTCTTTCTGAGCCAAAAGTAATTTGTTGAACGAAATTAGAAATCCTTATAAAATGAGTCTCTGAAAATTGAAGCGGTTGTTCAGGATTGGGAATCTGAAAATTGAAAATAAATTAAATTATAAGTAATAAATTGAATTACTTCGGCGAAAGTCGAAGTCAATTACTTCAAAAAACTTCATATATTTCATTTGTAAATGAAATTAATATATATCATTTGGTAAGGTTGCTCTCGTCGATAAAGTGAATTAAGTTCGAGTCTCTCAGAGACATCGTCAAAATCCACAGCCATCATTCAATTATTATTATTATTATTATTATTATTATTATTATTATTATTATTATTATTATTAGTATTAGTATTATTATTATTATTATTGTTATTATTGTTATTAGTATTAACATTATTATTCGCATTAATGTGTCCAAGTAGTGTGAGGATGATGGGAGGAGTCGAATAAGGAAATTTCAATAAAAATATCTCAGATTTAAAATCATTGGCAAAGACAATAGAGATAGGTAAATAGCAATCTATTATTATTATTATTATTATTATTATTATTATTATTATTGAATAAATAGTTAAACATACATGGCAATGATTTAATTATAAGTTAACGCCAATCAAACATTCTTTTCACGATTAATTTCGACAGTTTTCCTGTCATCATCAGGTGGGATATAATAACTCATTAAATTTAGGATTTTAAACAAATTTAATTATATATAAAAAAAATTTTTCATTTTATAAAAAAATATATTATTTTTTTAAAATTTTAACATTTAAAATTTAATTTAATAATTTAAAAATTTTTTTATTAATTATTTAATTTAACACAACAATCAATACATACAATACACAAAAGCTTATTTAAAAACACTCAACACACAAGTATTTACTGCATTCTGCACATTAATTTTCGGATTCAATGATTTTATCAACAACGCCTCACAAATCACACGTTCCCAATAATTATCAAAATTTTTTAATAAAATTTTAAAATCAGACATACCTATTTTAATCTTACAGCCCTTATTGTGCTCACCAATATGGGTCAAAGCCTTCGGTCTACAATGTTCTCGAGCTCGAATACAGAGATGACGGGAAGTCTCTCCAATGTATGTGGCATTACACCCATTACATGTAAACTGATAAACGAGATCGGAACACAATTCAACCGGAGTTTTTGACTTATTAATAAGCAAATTGCGTACTTTCCATGAAGTTGACACTATCCTATAGTTTAAATTCCCTAACTGCTTTCTTATCTTCACTTTATAATCCTTAAAACATTCTGAGTACGGCAATACTAACACAAATTTAGGCTCATCATCCTTGCTCACACTATTTAATCTATTTAACTCATCAGACTCACACACCTCAACAAAATCACACCCAGATTTTAACTCATCAGACTCACAAATCTCAACAACATCACACCCAGATTTTCTCAAACATGAATACTTAGGATTTTTAATAAATTTGTCAACAGTCTCTTTCACCATAATTACTAAAAAGGATTTTGAAAAATCCGTTCTTCATTAACAATTCAACCAATTTGTCAACACTTTTTACTGAATTTTTAAAAGTAGAAGACAAAAACCATGCACGATAAATCAACCCCTTCACCATATTTCTTTTATACTTGAATTCACAAAAACTTTCGGAAGAAGTATAAAGACCAGTATTAGTTGGTTTTCTATAAATCTCTGTCTCATAGTGTTTCTCTTTGCGTTGTATTAACAGATCCAAGAAAGCAAGCGATTATTTTTCCTCCGTTTCACATGTGAATACAATGTTTTTATGTAGACTATTCATATAATGCAAAAACGGGTCAACATGGCTCTGATTTTCAAATATAAGAAAAATATCATCCACATACCGTTTATAAACAGTGGGTTTCATACCTTGGAAAGATGCAATTTTCTTTTCTAAGCTTGTTAAAAAAATTGAATCCATCGTTGGTGCTAAAGGAGAACCCATAGCAACTCCATCTATTTGTTGATACCATTCATTATTGAAAAGAAAATTGATTTTTGAAGTTGCAAGTACAAGAAGCTCACGAAATGTTGTTCTATCCAAAATATGATGTTCAGAAATATTTTCATTCCATAACAAGCAACATAACTCAATTGTTTCATGTTGTGGTTGGGGTAATCAAATTTGTGATGTTTTCTTTTTGAATAGTTTTTATAGTTAATTTAGATTTCTTGATTGGAATATCCTTGTTGCAATCATTAAAAAAATCTGTCAGAGAATCTGAATGACTTCGTTTAGTACCAGGGATAATGGCATTGTCTAAAGGAGTATCACCATCAGTTGGTGTATTCGGCTTTATTATATCCACATTGGGATTTGACTGTGGATTCGCAGCTTTTTCGCTACATACAGCATTTAAAATTGTAACAGGTAATTTAGCAGCTTTTAACATTCGATTAGAAACAGGAACAATTTCATTAAAATATGTTATTGAACCCGCAAACTTTTCTTGCATATCACACAAAAATAATGATGAATTCTTCAATGCAATTTTCCCAATTTTATTCATGGCTTAATTAAATGTAAATAATAATTTGAATTAATCCACTACAAGTTTTATTTTAAATTCCAAAATTTTTAATTTGAATTACAAAAATTTACAGGTCTGAGTAAAACAAAAATATATAATAGAAACTACATAAAAAAAATGCAAAAATAATCAGACCAGATAAACATATTCAACAGTCATTTCTCATTTACAAAATGTTAACTAAATATAATAATTTCATATAGTCCGATTATTTCTAAAGATTTTACAGCCTGCCGATTTGTCCATGAACCAATTTGACCATTGTCATTCGCATACAATATTTGAGGAAATGTATATCCTTTGCCGTTCTGATCCTTTTTTGCATTATCGCATTGATCAGAATTTGTAAAGACGTGTGGTGGTTTGATAAAAAGATCTATTCGGGTTCATATTATTGTCAGGATTTGTTCCGTATTTCGCGAATTGTAATGGATGAGGGTGTTGGTATATGAGAGCCAACACTAAAACTATTGGGAGCCGTATACAGTTACTCTTGATAATGATAACATGGCATCGAATTTGCTTTACTCGTCTGAGATTGATTTATATTTTGGGTAACACCGTTAATAACGATGTGAGCATTGTTATCCTTAATGTCGATCAATTTGTAAGGCCCCGAATATCTCGGTTTGAGACCTGAATCCGTAATATTACGAAGATAAACGTGAGTTGCGTCCTTGAAGGACTTTGGGACGTACGGTGTATATGAGGAAGCATACGAAAACTGTGGGTTGCTATTGATCGAAAGAAAATGATCTCTAGCCATATCTAATTCCTCAAAGGTAGGAGCGTTATCGAAATCAACTAATTCGTTAGTTAACGATGTTGAAGAACCGAAAAGTAACTGTGCCGGTGTAGTTCCGGTAGTCCTGGAGGGTGTGTTACGCCAACCAAGAAGGACAAAAGGTAAAGCTTTAGTCCAATTAAGTCTCGATGAAAGTATTCCAAGAGAAGTCTTCAAAGTACGGTGAAATCTTTCGATCATGCCGTTTGTCTGAGGATGGTAAGCAGTTGAACGGAGAGGTTGTATACCGAGCTTTTCAGTTAGTTGTTGAAATAACTGGGATTCAAACTGAGATCCCCTGTCTGTGATTATTGATTTTGGAACACCGTATCTAGAAATCCAATGTTGCAAAATTGAATTTGCTACAATTTCAGCAGAAATGCTTTTTAGAGGTATAACCTCAAACCAACGCGTTTTCCGGTCAATCATGGTTAATAAGTAAGAAAAACCGCGATCAGGGGCCGACCAGGTCGATGTGAAGAATTTCGAACCTATTTCCGGTCGGATAGTGAATCATCTGTGGCTTAGTGTGTCTAGTGATCTTGTGTTGTTGACAACCGATGCACTGACTCACCCACAATTTAATATCGTGCCTCATTGCTGGCCAAACCTTATGTGAATGCAATAGGTTGAAGGTAGCCGACGAACCTGGATGATGTAAGTCGTGAATGGAGTGGAAAGCTAATTTCCGTAAGGAATCGTGCAAAATCGGTCTTAAAACACCTGATAAAGACGAGTCAAAGTGTACTCCGTCCACGATTTCAAGCTTATCGTCAAAAGCAGCGTTGGTGCTGCGGGAAAGACAGTCTGCAATAACGTTTTCTTTGCCGGCAATGTGGCGTATTTCGCAAGAAAATTCTGAAATATAACTGATTTGCCTCTGTTGTCGTGGAGATGGGTCTTTCATTCCAAAAAGATAAGTTAGCGGTTTGTGGTCAGTGTAGATGACAAAAGGACGGCCTTCAAGCAAGTGCTTGAAATGTTTGATTGAAAGATATATGCCTAAGAGTTCTCGGTCGAAAGCCGAATATTTCCGTTGGGCGGAAGAAAGTTTCTTTGAGAAAAACTCTAAGGGTTCAGAAATTTCATTATGTAATTGGTGTAATACTGCACCAATAGCAACGTTTGATGCATCAGTGGTCAGACTCCAAGGTAAATCAGCATTGGGAAAATGGAGTGTTTGAATTTTCGAAAGTGCCGACTTAGCGTTTTCAAATGCACTGAGTGTGATATCGCTCCATGACACTAAAGACTTTTTTGGTTTTGAAACAAGACCTGAAAGAGGTGACAAAATGTCAGAAACCCCTGGAATAAAACGATGACAATAGTTTATCGTTCCCAAAAAACTTCTCAGTTGTGAAACTGTTTTTGGAAGTGGGAATTTGGCTATGGTATCTAGTCTATCCGGAGGAGGTCGGATTCCATCTGCAGAAATTAAATGTCCCCGGAAACGAGTTTCGTGTTGGAAGAAGGTACACTTATCGACGTTTACCTTAAGGTTGTATTGCCGAAGTGCTGTTAAAGTTCTTGTCAGATGGGTTATATGCGTCTCTAAATCAGGTGATCCGACTAAAATGTCGTCTATGTAAGGAACTGCGAAAGGCAGGTCCATTAAGACTTGATCAATATACCTTTGAAAGGTCTGTGCAGAATTCCGAAGGCCAAATGGCATATGCACGTACTCGAAAAGTCCGATCGGAGTTATTACGGCTGTTTTTTCTATGTCAGACTCTCGCACGGGTATATGATGGTACGCCTTCACGAGGTCGATTGTGGAGAAAATCTTTGCCTTTGAAAGACGGTGAAGGATATCACTAACAAGCGGCATGCTATAGGAATCATGTACCGTAATAGCATTAAGGTTTCGATAGTCGCCACACGGACGGAAAGTGCCATCTTTTTTTGGGACCAGGTGCAATGGCGATGACCATGGAGATTTAGATCTCCGAATGGTACCCTCATGTAAGAGGTTAGTGAACTCGGAACGTACAAATTCGAGTTTTTCATTCGACAGTGGTCTAATTTTGCATCTATCTGGTAAAGATGAAGTTGTGTCGATCGTGTGGCAGTAAAGCGGCTTCGAAACGTCACTTATTGGCGTGTTAAAACACCTATCAATAATATCTACGGCTATTTTTGGGTGTTCGATTGTTATAACCGTTTTCGACGGAGTAGTATTTATATCGTCCGTTCCTATCCGTTGTGGATCTTCAAAGATGTTTGAGGGAATAGTGCTGCAGTTTAATTGATTATTTATCCCAAAAGTGCGTCCACGGCAATCTACGAGTAGTTCGTTAGCGCTTAAAAAATCAGATCCTAATATGGGGATAATAACCTCTGCTATATAAAATTTCCACTCAAATAATTGGTCGGACAGAAATGGCAACGAGAAAGCAATTGTCTTTGAACCTAAAGTCTCAACAACACTACCGTTTGCGGCCTTCAAAGAAATATCGACAGTGTTGAGGTCTGGAAGGTACTCTTTAGGTAAGATCGACAAGCTGGAACCAGTGTCGACAAGGAATTTTAGTCTGTTGGAAGGAGACGACAATATATTAAAAGCGTTTGACTCTGCTTCTATTAAAAATAAATCTGATTTTGATGAAATTTTGCCTCCCACCTCTGCCGCTAGAAGTGGTGGCATTATAAGTTTTTTTGATTGTTTGCTTTAGGTTTTGTGTAATTGGAGCAGCCTTCGAAGCATTTTAAGGCTTTATCTCCAAACCTGTCGTGGTATATACACTTGTCAAGTATCTGACAGGATGGTGCTTTATCTCGCCAATTGCAACCTAGATGGCAGAACCGTGCCTTGTTACGAAACTTAAAATGGAAACGGCACAGGTTCCTGGTTGCAGGTGAAGGTGAACGTTGACGAGTATTTTGCACAAAGTGTGATTTTTGGGCATATTGCCTGTCGTCATTTGTCCGCCTGGTGGACATGCTATTCTCAAGCTCGCTGATGCGTTTAGTGAGGCCTGTAATAGCGCAAAGTAAGGCTTCTTCGGTCGAAGGTTTTAAAGAAGAAGAAGAAGAAGGTAAAATTTCGGGGTTAGTGCTGCTACTTAACTGCACAGAGCAAGTTGGTTGCGGACCAAGTGGCACGACTTCGTTAATCTTGTCGGCCATCTTTGCTAGCTCTACCACGTCTGCTGTTGACGAAAGCGCTAAAATTTGTTGTGCGTGTGGCGGTAAAGCAGACAGAAAAAATTGCCTCAAGAGTTTTTGATCCGCCGCAGCCTCCGGATGTATTTGCGTTAGTTCCGCCATAGCGTGTTGCAAGAACTGTGATGGTTTTCTGCTGCCCAAAGTTTGCGTCTTAAAGTATTTAGTGAAGACGGCAGCTGTAGGTTCCTTAAAAATATCGAGGATTGCCGTACGCAATTCTTCATATGGGTTTTTTACGCTAGTAGGCGAAGTGCGAAGGATCACGGACGAAAGTTTACTTAATATCGTCGGTGGAATCAACGGCAAGATGCGACAGTATTTGTCTCGTGAACTGGTTACCTCGATTCCCTCGAGTGCTAGTTCGGTAGCTATCAGCCAAGTAAGTGGAGAGTTATTCTCATCCAAAAAATATTGACATACGTACGTTGATCGCTGGTTGTTGGACCTACGTTTATGTTTTGCCTGTTTGGGGTTGCTGCCTGAGTCATTCTCCGAATCGGAGGAACCGCCAGAAAGTGGCAACAAACAATGAATGACGCTGTATGGTGTCACTCCATAGTCGCCCAAGGTACGACTGTCGGAAAGGATGTTGCCGTTATACGACAAGAGAAAACGGCATTTGTGATTAGTCAATATGCTGTAATTTTTAAAAAGACCTTTAATTGTAGTGTCTGTGTCAACTGAAACGGTTTGTGTCTTATTTGTTCCAGGGTTTTCTATTAATATTTGGAACTTTTTGGGCCCCGGTGCGGCGCTACCCTCTCGTGTGGGCTGATGCTTATTTAAATAATTTTTTATAATTTTATATATGATATCAATAATAATATAAATCAATAATAATATAGTATAATTTAATAATAATATAATAATATAATTTAGAGGTAATCGATCTAAGGTACCTGGTGGTGCTGACACGGGCATTGCTTGACTGAGTCTCGATTCGCTGGGAGACGGTTTATTATCGTGAATAAATGGCTGTCCCGGTGCACGAGAGTTTAATGTGAAAAAATCATTATTCTGTTGCATTAAGAATTCATTTGGATTTGGTCGAAGCATGATGCGTTGTGGGGCTGTGTATAAGACATCATTCGTTAGCAATTTGTTATTTGGTATATAATTATTGATCGGAGTCATTTTTTGACGATTTTCAACGGCAATCATCTCAGCCAATGCTTGCCGGGAAACATTAATCGAATCAAAATCTATATCGGCTGTATCTTTATATTTCTGATCGTAATGTGAATTCGGTTTCTCCGAGCCAAATATGCGATTTATATCCATTTCGTTTCGATACTGATACTGACCGTAGTTAAGCACACCGTTGTTGTTTGCCTGTTGATTGATGTTGTGATCGTATGACTGATTATTATTGTTGTTATTGTTGATTGCGGCGTGGTTTTGAGAATTTAACTGGTAGAAACTTCCCAGCAGAGAATTCGACGAACCAACTGAATTCAAACTGTTCATAAATGATTTCTGATCTGAAACCCCTGACAGGGGAGATGTGGAATTCAGTGTACTGTGGAATTCAGTAATATCATTAACAGCTAAGCTATTGAAAACACTGAATAGGGGAAATTCGGATTTAATAACCGATGATTCAGATTGTAATTGATACTTTTACTGATAAATTTGAAAGACGATTTATTTATCGGGTCAGCAATTTGAAATTGACCATTTGGAATATGATTATTATCTGTGATATTTGCAGGGGTTGAAATGGAATTACTAGAATGTTGTAGACTGCTGTAATTCTTTATAATACATATTTAAATCCTTACATAGAACGACTACAGGATCCAAAGAATCACGATCTGGAATTTTCTGAATTAATTTGATATACTCTTCTCGATTCGATGACAAACAGCAGGAATGAGCACTTATCAAATGATCTATCAGCCTATCAATATCATGGGATATAGGATTAAATTTTGATGAAAGTTTTATGGGACATATTTTGACGTAATTCCACTGTTCGTTTATGAGAAACTAACATAGATTGTATTTCCTGTAATCTGGATTTAGCAATGATATTAGATAAGTTAGCCGCTAAATAAGTTTCTAATTGTTCAAATCTTGAACATTGTTCTGGCACTTCTGACACCAATGTTGTGGTTGGGGTAATCAAATTTGTGATGTTTTCTTTTTGAATAGTTTTTATAGTTAATTTAGATTTCTTGATTGGAATATCCTTGTTGCAATCATTAGAAAAATCTGTCAGAGAATCTGAATGACTTCGTTTAGTACCAGGGATAATGGCATTGTCTAAAGGAGTATCACCATCAGTTGGTGTATTCGGCTTTATTATATCCACATTGGGATTTGACTGTGGATTCGCAGCTTTTTCGCTACATACAGCATTTAAAATTGTAACAGGTAATTTAGCAGCTTTTAACATTCGATTAGAAACAGGAACAATTTCATTAAAATATGTTATTGAACCCGCAAACTTTTCTTGCATATCACACAAAAATAATGATGAATTCTTCAATGCAATTTTCCCAATTTTATTCATGGCTTAATTAAATGTAAATAATAATTTGAATTAATCCACTACAAGTTTTATTTTAAATTCCAAAATTTTTAATTTGAATTACAAAAATTTACAGATCTGAGTAAAACAAAAATATATAATAGAAACTACATAAAAAAATGCAAAAATAATCAGACCAGATAAACATATTCAACAGTCATTTCTCATTTACAAAATGTTAACTAAATATAATAATTTCATATAGTCCGATTATTTCTAAAGATTTTACAGCCTGCCGATTTGTCCATGAACCAATTTGACCATTGTCATTCGCATACAATATTTGAGGAAATGTATATCCTTTGCCGTTCTGATCCTTTTTTGCATTATCGCATTGATCAGAATTTGTAAAGACGTGTGGTGGTTTGATAAAAAGATCTATTCGGGTTCATATTATTGTCAGGATTTGTTCCGTATTTCGCGAATTGTAATGGATGAGGGTGTTGGTATATGAGAGCCAACACTAAAACTATTGGGAGCCGTATACAGTTACTCTTGATAATGATAACATGGCATCGAATTTGCTTTACTCGTCTGAGATTGATTAATAGCGCCTGATTGATAAGTAGAAGTATTAGCTGATCGCACGAATTTCGATTGACTGTAATTGTGTTCTGCTTGGTCCTTATTCGCTGGTGACCGCGCATTTATATATATAATATAATATAATATAATATAATATAGTATAATAGGTATATAGATATTGTTAGGGCCGTGTAACGGCTCACTACATTTCAGCCAATCGATACATTAGTAAACAGACTACAAACATCAAACGAAACCATAATTTCATCCATACTTTGTCTATCATATTGTGCAATGCAGGAAACAAATTCAAAACTATCTTTACATTCAAATTCTGATCGTATTAATGGTTTCAATAATCCATCCAAAAATTTGGCTATTTTATACTGGGCAGTGCCAATCATGGATAAAACAGGTCTCATAGGCACGCCATCTTTATGGATTTTTGGAAGTCCATACATTTTTGCTGGTTGTGATCCCATTGGGCGAATAGATTTAAACAACTCTTCATCAATTTGCTTATTTTTAAATTATTT
>CAUHTR010004555.1:0-17027 GCA_959609185.1 Schmidtea polychroa | reverse complement strand
TGCAAAATTTATTGGCTCTTTCTCTGATGCAAAATCTTTAGTGAAATTAGATCCTAGCTTCAAAATTCCACAACAGATGAGGAGGAATATAAATATTTTTACATGATTTTTTGATACCTTAATAAAATATATTCTACGATATAATTTCATATTATAGATTAATTTAATTTATAAAATATATTAATTAAATATATTAAAATTATGCATATAATATGTTTAAAGATTATATGACCATTTTCGTCTTAAGGCGAATCAGGGAGAGGAATAAATAGGAAGAACTAGAAGTAATAAAACACAATTTTAACCCTTTCGATGTTACATAAGTAAATATATGTTTTCCAATGAATATATAGTATCATATTCCTATAAATTGTTGGGGTTATACAAAAGATACAAAATAAAAATATAAATTTCACAAATAATTAAAATTAATGAAAATTATTAAAAATTTGGCAAAAGTAAAAATCAATATTTTCGGGGGTAGGAGTTTAACCAGTATTTAACCATGAATTTCTGAAGACAAATAAAATAATTTCAAAATGATTAGAGGCCCATGGTATGGTTACGGGTCCAAAAACAAATTAATCAACTAATTAATTAAGTTTCAACAAAAAGTAATTAACCTTCCTAAAACCTATTTTTTTGAAAATTTATGTTTAATCTCGAACCTATCGCACTCGACCTTTAGAATTCTAAGTTTGATCATTTAAAACCTTTAAATTAGCAACCAGCTACTAAGTATTTACAACTAGGTACTAACAAAGAAGTACCAAATACCATATACCAAGCACTTACAACTAGGTAATAACAATCAGCTACCAACAAATTTATCTTAAATACTGATCATTCAAGTTATTAATTAATTTAAATATAAATAAACAAAGATCTTCCTTCAATAAAAATTTTCTAATAGAATCTAGTAAATAGGGTTGCCAACGCACAGAACCTCAAACCCGGGAGATTATAAAAGTGCGAACAGTATAACGCTTAAGAAATAATATAACAGGTGTTTTTTCACTTTTTTGGTTTAAACATGTTAGTGATTTTAACTATATGATGAATAATACCATAAAGATTTAAACAAAACAATTATTTTTACATATTACATTTTACATTTTTTACATTTTAGAAGTCAAAGAAACCTGACAGTGACAGACTATTAACGTGGCTAAGAAGAAAAACATAAAATCGCTCGTCGCGAACAAACAACTTAAACTTAAACAAAAACTGCACTTTATTCTTGAAAAATTGTAAAATATTGTAAAAACGGAAAAACGGGAGCTTTACATCTCCAGGGTCATAGTTAACCGGGAGACGGGAGACGGGAGACTCCCGGCAAAAACGGGAGAGTTGCCAAGTCTACTAGTAAATAATTTATTTAAATTGAATCCATTAATTGAAATAAATTAATTTTAAAAATTACTTATAAGTAAACTTTCACATGTTTACTCGATTTGATTGACTGATAGTAGTAGGATGTGAGGACTCCAACGCACTTTCAAGGTAATCCCAATGTCTAGATTAAATATAAGTCAATTTTTATTTATTTATTTTTATTTTATTTATTTATTTTTTTTTTATTTTTTTTATTTTTTTCTTTTTTAAATAATTATTTAATTATTCAGTTATTTATTTTATTTATTAATTAATTAATTAATTTGTATTTTTTTAAATTTTTTATTTTTTTAAATTTTTTTTATTTAATTTTTATTTTATTTATTTATTTTTTTTAATTTAATTTTTTTTTATAAATTAATTTTTAATTAATTATTTAATTATTTATTTATTTTTTTAAATTAATTTTTAATTAATTATTTAAATGTTTATTCATTTTATTTTTTTTAAATTAATTTTAATTAATTATTTAATTATTTATTTATTTTTAATTTTTTTAAATTAATTTTTAATCAATTAATTTATTATTTATTTATTTATTTTTAAATTAATTTTTAATTAATTATATAAATATTTATTCATTTATTATTTTTTAAATTAATTTTTAATTAATTATTTATTTTTTTTTATTTTTTAATAAATAATAATATTAAAATAATTTACCGTTCTTTCCTGCCAACATGGCGCGTAAAATTTGATTTTATTCTGTGTCCATTTTGAAAATTAACGATTTGAAAATTTGATTTTGTAAAAATATTTTTTAAAAGTGACAAATTTGAAAATTGTAAACGCTTATATAGAAAATGAATATTTTCCTATCCAATCAAAATCAAGGAAGGGAAATAATAAATATATTACGTATTTTAAAACTTCATTATATTTTAAAAACACATTTTGGCGCTAAAGTTGACTTATTTAACAAAGACATAATAAAACTAAAATTATTAGATTAAAAATTCAATAGTTAAAACAAAATATATGAGATACGGAATACATTATATATTTGATAGTCAAATCTTCTAGAAATTATAACTATTCATTGATGTATTTATCAACAAAACATCAAAATAGATTAAAAACATCAATATTTAAAACAAAACCAGTGGGCAAATAAAATTATAATCAGACTAATTGTTAGAAAATTAAATTCTATATATTAATGATTATGCTAAAAATTCTTTAAAACTATGAAAAATTGATGAAAAATTCAAATTTACGATAAAAAATATTTGTGCATCATATAATATATGACATATACCAATTCTAATCAAATAATTTATTTTTAAATAAAGTTGTAACATGTGAATAAAATATTCTAAAAAGATATGTTAACTGTATAAAATAACAATTTATCATACAAAACATACGTGTAACACATAAAAACACGAATCAATCCATTAAAATCCATTAAAAATTTTTTAACTATACATCACGTAAATATAAACTTTAAAAGTTACTTTAACCATGTGAAAAATACAAAATTTTCGTAAAATCATGTGTGTATCACACACAAAACAAGAAACATAATTTTTAATCAATTCATTTTATCTATATATGAATAAAATCCCAAGAAAATTACGCCAACACTATGAAAAATACAAATTTATCGTAAAAGCATGTGTGTATTACACAAAAAGCAACAAATTGAAATTATAATTCCAGCAGTTTGTAGAGACTTAAATCCCGATCAAACCTGTGAAAAGGGTCAAAAAAGAGAAAAAACAGTTTAGTAGAAGGAAGTGTGCTCCATGACTCATCGTTTTTGTCATTTTTTGCACTACCCCCCCCGATGACTCATCCCTAAACAAAGACATATGACTCATAGATGACTCATCACTTTTGATCCGATCACCGATCCGATCACTTTCTGATCCGATCCAATGACTCATAATTTTTTAACAAGGACGATGATTCACATAGGCATTAAAGAACATATGACTCATTACTTTTTGATCCGATCCGATGACACATAATTTTTTTAAATAAAGACGATGACTCACCAAGGTCATTAAAGTATATATGACTCATCATTTTTTAAACAAAGTCGATGACTCACCAAGGTCATTAAAGTACACATGACTCATCATTTTTAAACAAAGACATTTAAACCAATTCATATAGACAATGACCCATCGTTTAAACGGGGGTACTTCTTTTTTTTGCACACCCTGTGTATGACTCATCCTTTTAGAACAAAAACCAATCATTTTTTTTAAAAACAAATACTCATCACACGATTCATCATCTACTTTTTAGAACAAAGACTTCTTTTTTGGTAAACCAAAAATTATTGTATATGTCGCTACAGAATAATAATAATTATTATAAAAACATCCCCATTTTTTTCATAAAAAAGTTTGGTTTCATAAAATTTGTTTTCATAAAATTGATTTCATAATTCATAAAATTTGTTTTCATCAAAAATGGTTTCATAAAATTGGTTTCATAAAAACTGGTTTCATAAATTGTTTTCATAAAAATTGGTTTCATATAAGTTGTTTCATAAAAAATTAAAAATTAATCATTAAAAATTTAAATCATAAAAAAAATTTACAAAAATAATAATTACTTCTCGATCATTTGAAAAAGATATACAAAGCATCGATAATATGTAACCAATCAAAATACCGATTGGATAGAAAATATTATTGATGCTTTGTTATTTAAATATGATTCATCGATGAGTCATCGATTACTCACATAATAAAAAATAATGTCTTTGTTACTTACATAAAGACATCTTTGTTAAATTTACACTTGACATGTCTTTATGTGAATAAAAAAAAATACAATATTTTTATTTTATTTTTATTTATTTTATTTTTATTTACAATTACAATATTTTCAAAAACTTTAATCACATAAAATATGATCACAAATGTTATTTAGTTATTTATTTATTTTATCCTTTTGTTTTCCCCCAAAGAATATTCTTCTTCGTTCAAATGGTTAATATCATTATGATTTAATAAATAATTAATAAAACAACTAATTACTAAAATTAATTAACAAGCTTTCATATCAAACTAATACGTGAAAGATATAACCAATTTCTATATAATTAAATCAAAGACTATAAATTATAAAAAAAACTTGACTTATAAATGTTAATCTTTAACATTAATTACTAAGTTACTGTTTTTTTTGTTTTTAGATTATCAGGAAGAATTTCGGCGATAGAGATCAATACTTTTAGGTTTAATTACAAATTGTAGGAAGTATGAATCTTTGCGACAACGAATAGTGGCATCCAATCAATCATTACGTGAGGAAAATCGCAATTTGGAAATGATTGCGATTTCAACAATTGCGATTTAGTCAAAATCTTGTACTTGACTTTGATGATTTATCTGACGATTCAGGAATATAGAAACATTTATTATATAAGCATTTTATTTTAGTAAAATATTTTTCGGTGGTATTTTATAGTGACTGTTCTTCTTGGATTGATTTGTAGGTCATACATTTGGCGAAACCCTTTTAGTTTCTTTAAGACAAAATTTCTGAGATAATCTGATAGAGTTGATAATCTACGAAATTATACAAGGTTGAAAAATATTATTCGTGCTAAATCCATTATTAGGTAATTCTATTTAAGAGTAAACAAATATCGTAATATTTTTTCTTATATTGTAATTTGACATTTGACAAATTATTACTAGTGACATCAATGTATATATTAGGCCTAACCTTTAGACCTCAAAATAAATTGTAAAATTTAAGTATTAAACCTCTTGTCCGTCACAGAATATTATTAGTTATGTTGAAATTAATTTTACTCACAACTCTACTTTATGTAGTAGACATTTCTGTTTTGATTTCACATTTATCAAAAGATTCAACATCTAAAAAGAAACATTCATTCATCACAGTCTCATAGTTTCGATTTAATATCATTCAATTCTAGATGATTGCCAAATTTGATTCTGATATCTTTCCAATTGAAAATCCCCTTGATGGTATTGCAAATATTACAATAACAGTTGTTTTATTTGTTTGTTGAAAAATAAAATATAAAATTTTAAATTTATTAATATTAGGAATATTAGGAATTATTATGAAATTGATAAGGATTAATAAAGTCTGGCCTAATAAATGCTTCTGGTTTAAGTAAAATTTAACTAAATTTAAGGAGTGGCAGGCACATGCAACGAAGAAAGCCCTTGGATTGATATTTGTAATATGAGACTGAACACCATTTTTTTTCTCACGCATATTGGCTCCATTATCGTAGCCTTGACCACGAATATTCATAATAGATAAGCCATTTTGTTTCAAAAAATTTAATATTTCTTCGGTCATCTTCGCTCCGGTTGCATCCAAAATGTTAATAAATTCCAAAAAACTTTCTTTAACTTCCACACTAGCATTATTACCTTCGATTGATTTTGTGATGTGGACGTAACGCAGAACAATTAACATCTGTTCTTTATGGCTGGCATCAGGTGTACAGTCTACAATAACGGAAAAATACATTGCATTTCTTACCATTTCCAAAATATTATCCTTTGTAGTTTTAGCGATCAATAAAATAATTTCTTGCTGGATATTTTTTCCCAAGTAATGAGTCTTATTTGGATTTTCTACTGCTCGTTTCACATGTTTCTCTAACACCGGATCAAATTTTGAAAACAACTCAACAATTTTAAAAAATTTACCATTATTTTCGGTGAATAGTCTGTCTGAAGATCCTATAAATGCAATATTTTCTGAGGCCATCATTAAAATAATTGAGATTATTTGCTTGAGCACTTCATCCCAATGTTCTACTTCACTCAAGCATAATTTATTAGCTAGACAATCAACGGCTTGACCACAAGAAAGCCGCTTTTTAAGCTCAATCCACTTTCCATAGCAGTGAAAATGCTCAGTACTTTGTTCATGTCATGTGGCCCCAATCATTTTTGCCTCCTTTTGCTAAGGCAAATTCATCATTACTAAATATTTTGCAACAAAAACAGAACACCCGATCTACTTTGGATGAATATACAAGCCAGGTTCTTTTAGTAATTCACCATTTGCTGTTTTTCGATGAAAATGTATTTTGTTAAATGATCGCCCCAAACTGTCTTTTGTGTACTGGTTAATGTTAGCTTGTATTGGACCTTTGGAAACTATATTTTGAATTTGTAAATTTTGCAAATTTTCTGGCCAATCCGTTATATTACAAAAATCATTACAGCTAGATATATTCTCAGAACTTGTTTCTACCTCACTATTTAAACATTCATCTTGATTAGCTGTACTAGTACTAGCATTTAAATCAACATTAACGTTAGTTTCGTCAGTTTCAGATACAGACCTCTCACCAATTACAATATTTTCATCGTACTCATGCTCATGTGTATCCATTTCTTCAACTATCTTATCAGAATTGTCTTCATTTTGCCTAACTTGCAGAAAGCTGTTCAGCGTTTTTTGATTTTTAAATTGCTCTTTCAGCCTGTTTTCTCTATTTTGTTTGTTCTGCCAACCAGACAATTTCCGTTTCCGATCCATGTTACTGCAAATAATTTTTAATATTTAATTTTTCAGTATTATAATATTCAAATTCACTTACCTATAAAATTCAAATTTCTTTTCAAAGTGTGAAAATGAAAATTAACTGCCAATATTTTTATGTGGCGCTGAGACAACAAAACTTACTTATCTAACTTTTGAAATAATACATATAAAGAGAGGATTTAAAAATTAAAAAAAAAATCCATAAATTTTAAATTAAGTAACATTAATTCACTAAAACTCAAAGATTCAAAGAACAGAAAGCAAATTTCAATGCCTGAAAATAGGTATAAAAACAAAAAAAATTCGTCAAAAATTAATTTCATTAATTGTTTTGGAGACGCCTTTTCTTTTAAAAAAAAGGAAAAAATTATGTCTAAAAAATTAGAAACAAAAAAAAAATTTCATATTGTAAAAAAATTAAATTTCATATCATCTTGTAGGCGCCTTTCACTTTTCGGCGCCTGTGTGCATTGCACACTTCGAACACGCTTCGAGCCGGGCCTGTCTATAGGCATCTCAACCACTATTTTTATTTTGAATCCAAAACTTACATGTCAAATAAATGCATACAAGTGAGAAATTAAACGTTTTTACTGTATTGAATTACTCTTTAATGCAGAACTAAAATTCCAAATAAATAAAAACAATTGTATTTTCAAAATAATAAAAAAATTGTGAATAAATTACATAAAAATTAACTTTTCGAATAGTTATAAAATTTATAAAGCATCCTTACAAATACAAAATTTTCTGACATCTGAAATTTTAAAATATTTAGCAGTTCTTCGCTCTAGACATTTCACCCAAGGGGCATATCTATTAACTCTACTGACTTCTTCCGGTCTGAAACCTCCTACATTTTCTTCACCAGTTTTCAATTGATTATCATTTACCCACGTTGTGACTTCGAATTCCCCATCTCCTGGGCTTAGCGATAGAGTCATCCTATATAGAAAACTGGTTTGTTTGACTTTATCCGAGAGATCCGCAACGAATCCGTCAACATCGGAACTTTGCTTGAATTTCAAAACGGCTTTATTTGCATCGAGTCGATATGCCAGTAAAATCTGATTTAATTTCAAAGTTGAACACAAATTTCGGTCTTCATCTGTATAAGATGAAATCCGACTAGCAATAACGTTGGCCACCATCACCAGTTTCTTGTTAGAGTTGGGATTTGCAATGTTTATCCACTTCAAACACGAACACCAGTGAGGCAATAACTCAATATCATCACAGTTCCGGTTGACTGGCAAAGGTCTCAATAAACTCATATGTCTGCTTCTAGGACTCGGATTATATAAACCAATGAAATCTTCCAAAGTTGCGTGAAAGTCAAGGGCGCTTGTTAAAATATCTGCATTGGTTTTCAATGTCGGTAAAATATTCACCATTTTCTCTGGCAAGGATAAACCAAAGAAAGGCAGTCTTTCTTCATATTTGCCCTCTATTGTCAACCGGCTATTGAATCTGTGTCCGTGATCTGAATATAATACTATCAATGCATTTGGATTAGATGTTCTCAAATTGATGATAAATTCCGCCAATTCTCTGTCCATGTAGCTGATGTATTTATTATCGTCATGTGACATCATACTGAAAAAGACAAAAGAAAACTTCGGAATTGTTTCATAGGATTTTTGGAAGTCTTTGAAAAATTTGAAGTATTCTGAATGAAATGGGCGATTTCCGAAACAGAAATTCTTATAATATCCGCGGCCTTCAGCAGCCAATAGTGGAGTACGAAGGTAAATATCTGCTGGTTGGCGTTTGAATCCATTCAATCTGTATTGAAATGTTCCATAATCTGTCATTTCCTCTGTCCATAAAGTGATGTAACCTTTTTCGTTATAATGTTTAAATATCCAATCAAAATTATCAACTGTTTTAGAGCCTTTAATCCGTTTCCGAGTTTCATATGTTTCCGTATCTTTGGTTCCAGTTAGAAATGCCTGTAAATTAACCGTAGTTCCGTCACCTCTCGTGTTGAACTTTGTGAATGATACGCCATTTAACCTTTCATGAAACGCTGCAAATGTTTTGGGTAGATGATATCGAAATGATTGATAAGAGAGAGAATCAATTCCAATGACAATTACATCATCAGGTTTGGTCTTATTACTTAATACTGATTGATATTTGTTGATGAGATTGTCATCTTTGAGAGCAGTTATAACATATTGTTCATTTCGATGGCATGAAGCAATGAAATAATTGCATGGAACTGTTTGTAAATGGCTTAATTTTTTACTTTCACTCAAATGATACTCGAAATCGGTTTTCCAAGAAATGCATTTGTAGGTGCAATCATGAGGACTTAATTTATGAACTATTCCATTTTCGATCGAAACTAAATTCTCATTTTCTGGGCATTTTAAATCTGTCAACAGTTTTGCATTTTTCGGATATTTATCAAAAAGATTTGGAATTGGGCAAACTTGTAAATTTGTATTGAGCGTTAAAACTTTTACATTTGTTGTTTCGAAATTGAAAAGATTAAATCCAAATTTCAAAATATACAATATTAAAATCGTAACAAAAATTAAATATCTTCGAGATTTTCTACATAATTTCGCAAGAGTAAAATTTATTCGACTCATGTTTAAAATTTTCGTGTGTTTTATTTCTTTTATATCGATTTGAAATGCACCAATCAGAATGAAGAGAAAAAAATTATTTGTATTTTAATTGGATATATTAGTAAATTTTGACGGCTGTTAATAATGAAATGATAAAATTAAGAATGACAATTCACATATTTAAAATATGATATTTTATCCAATCAATGTAAAATATGATAACATTATTAGTAGATGGATTGGGCACCGCTAGAACACTCCCTTCCCCGGCAGGAAAATTTAAAAAAAAATTTTCAAGGTCAAATTTTCATTGAAACAAACACCATGAATCATCAGATCACTCATCAAAATTTTCAAGGTCATTTAAACAAAAACCACGACTCATCCGATGACTCATCAAGGTTATTATTTTTTTTTAAGGTCATTTTTTTTCAATGTCATATTTTTTCAAGGTCAAATTCTTTTCCAAAGTCATATTTTACAATTTAAATTTACAGAGTTCCCGCCTATGAAAATTATTCAACGATAGCTTATTTTAAAGCCCAATTCAAGACCTTTCGAATGAGACATATATCCTATTATTAACATTATTATTTCTAAAAATACTATTATTATTATTATTATTATTATTATTATTATTATTATTAGTATTAGTATTAGTACTAATATATATATATATATATATATATATATATATATATATATATATATATATATATATATATATATATATATATATATATATATATATATATATATATATATATGATCTGGGACTCACTCAGGTGATTGAGACTGAAATACCATTACTCAACGAAACCCCAATAAAATTACAGCCGTATAGAATACCATACATACATCAGAAAGAAAGTGATCGGCAAATCAAAGCAATGAAAGAATTCAATATAATAAGAGATAGTTCCTCACCATTCTCATCATCAATAGTAGTTGTTAAAAAGAAGGACGGTGATTTAAGATTTTGTGTCGACTATCGAAAATTGAACCAAGTTACGAGAAAAGATACATATCCTATTCCTGTTCCACAGGAAATGTTCGATCAGATGGGGGAGGTGCAATATTTTACGGTAATAGATCTTAATAAAGGATACAATCAATTTAACGTCAAAGAGGAAGATAGAAGGAAAACTGCATTTTCAGATGGGAAGGGTCTATATGAGTTTAACGTGTTACCATTCGGATTAACAGGAGCACCTGCTACATTTCAGAGAGGTATGAATTTTGTTTTGCGCGATATACCACATGCATTAGTGTATATTGACGATATTATAATATTTTCGAATAGTTTTCAGGAACATTTGCAGGATGTGGAAACAGTATTCAAGTGATTGTTAGAAGCAAACTTAAAAATAAAACCCTCCAAATGTGAATTGGGGAAATCTGAAGTCGTTTATGTGGGTCATATTATTTCGCGTCGAGGTTTGCAACCAAATCCAGAAAATGTAGAGAAAATTAAGAAATATCCTATTCCCAAGGATGTAGATCAGGTTCGATAATTTCTGGGATTAGCTAGTTATTACAGAAAGTTTATTAAAAGTTTTTCACATGTGGCACAACCTTTGAACATGTTATGGAAAAAGCAAGCAAATTTTAAATGGGCAACATCTCAGCAAGAAGCGTTTGATAAATTCAAAGAAAGCATAATAAAACAGCCAATATTAATATGTCCGAACTTTAAAAAACCGTTTATATTAATGACAGATGCCAGTAATTTCGCATTAGGCGCGGTATTAGGACAGCAAGTAGAAGGGGAAAAAGATCATGTAATTGCTTATGCCAGCAGATCATTGAAATCTCATGAAAAAAATTATTCGACAATCGAAAAAGAAACGTTAGCATTGATATATGGGATAACTACTTTTCGACAATACCTAGTAGGCAGAAAATTTGTTGTCTTTACGGATCACAATCCGTTACAATGGCTAATGAAGCACACAGATTCGGCCAGTAAATTAATTAGGTGGTCAATTGCGTTGCAAGAATATGATTTCGAGATAAAGTATCGTACAGGAAAGTCAAATGCAAATGCGGATGCTATGTCGAGAATACCCGTAGAAAATAATGTTGATCAAGATGGAAAAAATTGCGAAAATACAATATTCATGGCAATTAAAACGGCAAATAATATAGAAAAATTACAAGATGATCAGGAAAATGACGAGGAATTAAATCAGTTACGTCAACATGCTGTCTCAATCAAAAAGGAGAGTGACTGGAAACATATTGCCGAAGAGAACCATAAATACATTATTCATGATGGTTTGTTAAAATGTGTACAAAATGAAAATTTGCTAATTATTGTTCCGACAAAACATCGAAAAGCATTACTGTTGTTGTATCACGATGGAGCATTAGGAGGGCATTTATCAGCGCGAAAAACATTATCAAGATTGAAACAGAAATACTATTGGAAAACGATGGAACAAGATGTCAGACAATGGTGTCATACGTGTGAGATATGCCTAACAAGACGAAATACGGGACGGAAAATAAAAGTTCCGCTCAAGCCTATGCCAGTGCCAAAGGCGCCAATGGAAATGACAGCAATGAACATCGTTGGTCCATTGCCGGAAACAACAAATGGCAACAAATACATTATTGTTTTTTGCGATTATCTTACTAAATGGCCAGAAGCTAATGCAATGCCAAATCAGAAAGCAGAAACAGTTGCGAAAATATTTGTAGAGAATATTATTTTTCGATACGGAGCACCAAAGAAATTACTTACAGATCAAGGAACAAATTTTCAGAGTGAATTATTTAAATCAATTACAGATTTATTTGGTATATTGAAACTTAGTACCTCACCATAACATCCACAAACAGATAGTCTAGTTGAAAGATTTAATGGGACGCTAATTAATATGATATCATCCTATGTAAATAGGAAACAAAAGGATTGGGATTTATTCATTAAACCATGCTTATTTGCATACCGGAATGCAGTAAATGAAAGCACTGGGGAAACACCCTTTTATCTCATGTATCTGCAACGAAACAATATGCCAGTCGATCTGGAATTTCAGTCACCTATTTCCCAATATATGGATGTATCAGATTATAAAATAGTTATGTATGAAAGACTACAGTCAGTATGGATCCAAGCTGGACTTAAAATAAGGCATCATCAAGACGCGTATAAAGAATGCTATGATAAACGCGCACGGGCGCATGACATTAAAATTGGAGATCTCGTGTATATAAACAAACCAGAACCAACAAAGGGCTTGTCAACTAAATTGCAACGACCGTTTAAAGGACCATATCTAGTGTGTGATACGACAGAGACTAATTTAAAATTGCGTCCACAAAACAATAAAAAGGCTGGTATAATCATCGTTCATGTAAATAGATGCAAGAAGATGATAGGAGAATCACGTTATCCATTGAGATCAAAACCAAATAAAGATGCAGGAAACCCAGTAATTAAACAAAAGTTTACAAAAAACCCTGCTCCATTGAGTTACTTCAATAAAGTTTTATTAATTACAACAGTAATGACTATCAATATAATATCAGTGAACGCTGGGAGAGTATTCCCATTGTATGCAATTAACACAGTTACCCTATTAGATAAAATTCATATATACTCAACATGTACTCAAATAGTATGGGTCTATTATGTTGAGGGATCAGAAGAAATTGAGATAAGTAATCTAATAAATTACTTTGAACCCCCAATAAAGTTAAACAGCAACAAAAATATTTATGTGGCTAGACAATTAACAATGAATTATGAATACCCGTGGTTAATTACGCAATTAAATTCAGAAAATAATAATACAAAAATACAAAATCTTATACGTATTAATGTCTGGAGAAAGAGATTACATAATCGGGTATCAATTGAACCACTGGTAAATGGAATTGACATATATTGGGAACCCCAGGAATCCCAACAAGTAAAAGCAGTTTTTCAAAATTATGCGATAGATAGATTGAATAGCAGAAAACCCTTTATAAAGTATGCAAATTTAAAATTACATAATAACTATAATATTCTGATTCATTATTATGAAAAATCTTTATATGGAAATGGAACTGAAATTAATAGTCAATGGATCAGAATACACTCTAGTCAACATATGATACGATTAGTTAATGAAACAAACCGGGTTACTTTTCATATCTTCAATCAATTAGTGAATGTTACCCGACAAGCGGAGCCCAATCAAAAAGCTATTTTATATTATTATGGAAAAATTCAATCGATATTAAATGAAAAAAAAAATCTCAAATATTAACTTTCCGTCAACGTTCACCAATATCGACGTCAAAATTTGTGTTTATTAAAATAAAATACTATAGACGTTTTCTATTTTCAAATTTATGGCAATTAACTTTAGTGGAAAATAAAATTGTGCAAATTCCATCTATCAACTCACAGTATGGAAATCGAAACAAATCAAATCAGTCCAACCGAAACCCTAGCTCTACCAACGTAATCATCTTTTCTAGCATCAATGAGTCAATGACTAATAACGAAACCATATCGTCATTAAAAACTGACAGTGAAATTGTGTGTGTAACATTATTAATAACTACTCTCATTATAACAATCTCTCTCATTATTTTCATTATTATTGTTCTAATTGAATTTCGAACAATACCCAAACCTTCTACGAATCGATCCGAGATTGCGAGACCTTGGATCGTTTATGAGGTAACATTTGTGTAGTAAGACATAAATACCTTGCATGCAAAATTGATAAAGTAGTAGTAGTAATATAGTACAAATATTTTATGGATATTATTAATATTTTATTTCATCATGGATATGATCAATATTTCATTTTATTTTACTTGTGAATCTGAACTTTTCAATGTCAACGGAAAGAATCAATTTGATTGGTTAGCGCTGTGTTAAGGGGGAGAGAAAAACGGGGTTAAGAGAATTTTCATAAGGGTATTAAAAGAGGGTTAAATCCATTAAACTCCATTAATTTTGAAAAAAAAACAAAAACAAAAACAAAATCAAAAATTAATTAAACGGTAATTATTATTATTTATTTATATAACTAGTCGGTGGGATGGTATACTTTGGGTACCCCATCTCAACCCTAGTGTTAAAATTAAATTAACTTCAAATTTTAATTATATAACTATTTTAGCAAAAAAAAAATGGAACAAATACAATTGGCAAGGTCGACCTACGACAGCTACATCAAAATGAAGAACAATCATGCCGGACAAAAAGTATACCGGATCAATGACAATCTCCTAATCCCAAATTATTTAAGAATTAATGACCGAAAAATGAAGATTCAAATGTTTACGATCATGAGGATGTCAAAATTGCGATTAGCAGAAGAAGTTGAGATGTCCAGGAAAGAAGAATATCACCTACATGTGATCAAGGGTACAGTTGAGGTACTGACGAATGACAACAAAGTATGGTGGGAACTTAAAATATTTACGTCATGGAAGTTGCAGAGAGACTTCATGTGGAGAATGTTACGAGCAGCGAATGAAGAAACAACTATGGTAGTGGAAATCAGAATTGAAAATGAAGCGAACGAAGTCCCACAGATGCAGCCAAGTGCAAGAGAAGATCCAATATTAATGAAAATTTCGAAAGAAATGTTGAAAAAGAAAATGTCGTTTCTCAGAAAGGAAATGGATTTGGAAGAAATCCGCAACAGAATATTGTTTATTGATGCAGAATATGGCACGTCTGAACAAGGAAAAATGGTCCCTTTAGCACTAGCGATTATGAATTATTATGGACAAATAATAAATAATATATACTTGACTCCAAGGGGAAAAATTCGGCATTTTAATTCAAGGATCCACGGAATCACAGAAGTAGCTAGCAGGAATCAATGCGATCAATATGTGGCAACAAAGGACATCCAACAGCTGACAGTTGGCAAGATACTAGTGGGCCATGATTTACATGCAGAATTGCAATATTTGGGAATATGGATTGAACAATTATATGGCATTCGTGATTTGGCAGCGGCACCAATACTCCAGAACAGGGGAGTAACCAGGAGAGGGGAATGGTTTAAGTTACAAACCGTAGTGAGAGAAATATGTGGAGAAGAGACACAAATTGGTGTGCATTCAGCTCTAGAGGATGTGAAGAGCATTCGCAAGGTATATCAGAAAGTGGAAAATCAATGGATTGATGATATATCAATGCCCAAAAACCGACCATCAAAGAAATATTCGTTGGATGAATATAAAAAACTTCGAGAAATACCATCAACATCGACTACAATAATGGAGAAAGTGGCACAAATTCTGGTTGACGATGTAATGGAAGCAGAACAAATTGATTTGACAATCGAGGAGAATGTGGAGATGGAGATTGAAAATCCATTAATTCCGTTAATGTGGGCCAACGAATCGTTTTTGGAAATTTCACAAGAATGTGTTTCATTAATGATAAGTGTTTCAATGGTAAGAATACACCCGACACTTGAGTATGTTCCAATGCCCGAATGTCGACAAGCGAGAAAAAGGAAAAACACTTCAAATATTGATGTTGAAGAGACTGTAACCATCGATGGGGTAATCTATGAACGGGAAGAAACAATAATACGGTATCGACATGGAACCAAACAATTGGAAATAAAAATGAATTAAATTATATATATATATATATATATATAATATATTTATAAAAATAAATAATGTTGAACTCGCGTTGTCTCATTTATTAATTGGTAGCTCATCAGTTAAACCCCAAATAATTAAAGGGAAAAATGTATAAATAATAAATAAAACTTTTAATTTATAAATAACAACATACACATTCCCAATTGTCGGGGTTTGGCTACCCTGGACAACAATTGGAAATGTGTGGTTCTCAATAGCCATAATGGGCTGCAACAATTTATTATTAATAATTACAACAGGTAAAAGCTGTATAAAATAACTGTATAAAATAGATAAAATGGTTTCAGTCTAATAATTAGTCATGTAGGTGTATCATCATTGTTGTCATTCTCCCTCCCTGGGACATATGAACAAGCATAAAATGTCATAACAATTTTAATAGTTAGGACTGTTAGAACAGTATCTTACTTGACACAATGAGTTTGGATATTTAAAATCGAAAATAGGAAAAAGTATTGCATTAAATGTCAATGGGAAAACTTTGTAACAGCTGTAAATAATAAATAAGTATTTTAGAAGTAGTAAAACCAGTGGAGAAAAATTCAATCTCCTTATTATCATTTCTAATAAACGCGAATCCACAACACAATAGATAAAAATTTTTTTGACTGATAGAATACAAACTGGTGTTGCTGATCATTAAAATATTAACAAACAAATAGTAACAAAAATAGTAACAAACAAATCTTAGAGATCATTGTTAGATATAATTCAAGAAAATAGTGAATATATAAACACAGGAATAAATGATAAAATCTTAAATTGGTTAATGGGGGTCGTAAAACTCAAAAAGCCCATTGTCAATGATATTACTAAACAAGTAGAATAATTTCAATTATTAAAATATTTAAATGTCATTGTTCTTTAATTAATTGTTTTAAATTAAATTGTTTTCAATCCACTACA
>CAUHTR010004554.1:0-35314 GCA_959609185.1 Schmidtea polychroa | reverse complement strand
NTATTTATTAGTATAAAAGTCTAGTTCTTAGTTGTTTGCATAACTTATAACTTATAACGTTTAAGTGTTTCTTGCTTTTTTAATAATAATTGTTTTAAATTCTAAAAACTCAATTACAATATATATACATTATTGTTTTTTATTATTTTTTTGGTTTGTAATTGATTTTTTGAAATATTTTTTATTGCCCTATTGTAGAATAGAATTATGAATCGTAAACGATCGTCAGATGAAAATGGTAAAAAATCTACGAAATAAAATAAAAAAGTAATATCTTTGGACGTAAAACATGATATTTTACAACGTTTCCAAGCGGGAGAAAAAGCGGTTTTCATTGGCAAAGCTCTCGGGCTAGCTCCAACAACAGTAAGAACTATCTGCAATCGCGATGCAAAACAAATCAAAACATTATATGAAGCAGCAACAGATTCCCAATTAAAAAGTACTGTTATAAATCGAAATGCATTAATAGTTAAAATGGAATCTCTACTTTTAATTTGGATTGAACATCAAACTCAAAAAAGTATGCCGCTGAGCAAAATGGTTATTCAAGCCAAAGCCAAATCTATTTACGATGATCTGCAAGAAAAACTTCCAATATCGAATAAAGCAATTTATGAACAATTTAACGCTAGTGGTGGATGGTTTGGCGTTTTAAATTTCGCGGAAATCTGCACAACATTTGTTTGAAAGGTGAGGCAGCTAGTGCAGATCTCACAGCAGCAAATGATTTTAATAAAATATTGAAGGCTGTTATACAGGAAGGTGGCTACAGTTCTAAACAGGTGTTTAATATTTATGAAACAGGTTTGTTTTGGAAACGTCTGCCGAAAAAATATAGCAAAAAATATAGCAAAAACAGAATCTTCTGCACCTGGTTTTAAAGTAAGTAAAGATCGCCTAACTATACTTCTTGGAGCCAATGCCAATGGTGACTTCAAACTAAAATCATTGTTAGTTTATCAGGCTGAGAATCCTAGAGCTCTAAAAGGTGTTGATAAAAGAAATCTTCCTGTGCATTGGCGATCTAATAAAAAAGCTTGGGTCACTGTTTCTTTGTTTGTTGATTGGTTGGTCAAATGCGCCATTCCTGAGTTCAAATACTATTGCAAACGGGAAAATTTAACTTTTAAAATATTGGTACTACTGGATAATGCACCAGGACATCCAACATATATAGATGATCTATCAGATAATGTAAAATTTTTATTTATGCCTCCAAACACAACTTCACTTATTCAACTAATGGATCAAGGAGTAATCTCAAATTTTAAGTCATACTATATTCGCCGGACATTTAAACAGCTACTACATGCTACCGATGCAAATGAAGAAACTTCTATGGCTGTATTTTGGAAAAATTACAATGTATTGAAAGCTGTTAAAAATATTGGTGATTCTTGGGCAGAAGTAAAATCCTCTTGTATGAATGGTGTATGGCAAAAAATATGGCCAGAATGTACAGCAACTTTTACGGAAGTTGACGATGTGCCATTAGTTCGGGCAGAAATAGTTAACTTAGCCCAAGAAGCTCATTTCGAAGGATTGGACGAGGCCGATTTCGATGAAATTTTAAATGTAGAAGAGGATTTTGATGTTAGTACCGCAGATTTAATTGAAATGGCTCAAAATATTTATGAGAATGACGACAATTCCGTAGAAGTACCAGAAGTGAAACAATTAACAACAAACGGTATGGGGAAAGCAATTAAATTAATATCTGAGGCATGAGAAATATTTGTTGCAGAAGATCCAGATACTGATCAAAGTACAAAGGTTACTCAAGCTGTAGAGGCCTCCATCAGCTGTTATAAAAAAATTTATTTGGATAAAAAACAAAAGGCAGTTCAAATAACTCTGAATAATTTTATAATAAAACAACCAAAAGAAAAGCAAACGCCAAGTCCTGAACCAACGTATGAATAAGAATCTGAATAAATTCTATAAATTTATGTTGCTTCATCATTTTACATTATTTTAAAATTCTATTAATGTTTGCATTAGTTTTTGGTTTAATAAAACTTATTAAATAATAGTTAATCTATTCATACCTATTTTTTATTTAAATATGTAGCAATATAACTAATTTTTTTTGAAAACATGGATTTCAGATTTTATCGGAACCTATTATATAAAAACAAATACAAATGTATACAAAATTAAAATTCGAATTGCGTTGTTTCGAGATGCGTCGCGATTTATTGGAACGCATTAACGACGCAACTCGAGGCTCTAGTGTATATATATATATATATATATATATCCCCCCCCCATGGATTCATCCTGCGTACGCGCCTGTCAGAGTTATTTAAATCGTTACGATTTACGTAGAAAGAAAGTACAGCAAAATGTTTATGACAAATATTAATTAATTTTGGTAAGTTTATTTATGCTAAATCCAAAGTCTGATATTTTTTAAATATATAAATGTATGATATTTTTTATTCATTACAATAAAATATTTTAGAATATGGAGAATATGAAATTTGTTCAACATTCAAAGGCGAGGATGAAAATTCTATCTGGTTTTACTTTCCAAAAGAAGAAAAAGAAACAAAGCAAAATGCAAGAAGTGTGCTAATTTTATAAAACCGAGGGGCTCAACAAGCGGTCCTCCACACATATCTAAAGACAAAATATGAAATAACTTTACGGAAACTTGCTGGTGCTGAATCAGTAGCTAGATCTAGCTCCCAATGTGATAATGTGAATCCTCTAACCAAATTACAAAATATTTCAGAAATACTGAGGATGACTCACTAGCAGTGGCACTAACAAGAATGACAGCGCACGATGTTTTACCATTCAGAGTATTTATAACATCTGACGATCTTAGAAAATCACTAAAAGCATTAAATTTAAATCAGCCAACAACATTAGAAAAATTGTCATTGATTACAGCGAAAAAATTCGACAATTATTAATTAATGAAATATCTGATTGTATATTAAATGGCAAGGGTTTTAGTATTACTTTCGATGAGTGGACCTCTATTAGAAATCATCGATACATAAATATTAACCTTCATTCGGAAAATTGTTTTTGGAATTTAGGATTTCTACGCATCAATGGAAGTTTACCTGAAGTAAAATGTGTTGAGCTTTTGAGTTATAAATTGAATCATTATGGTTTTTCTTTAGAGAAAAATATCATTTGTTTATTAAATGATGGTGCAGCAGTTATGCTAAAAGTAGGCAAATTAGTACCAGCTCCTCAGCAATTATGTTTGGTTCATGCAATAGAACTTGCGGTCGTCGATGTTCTATATAAAACAAGTACAATCGAAGATGCAAACAATAGTCTGAATGAGTCAATTTGCATGGATTCAGATTCTGAAACAGAAGAATGCAATAATTACGATGCCAGCGAAGGAGATAACTATGAGGATGTATTGGTAATGGAATACAATATACATGGACGAGAACGAGATATTGACTTAAACCATAATCAGCTCGGTCCGCTTATACAAAAAAGTTAGGAAAATTGTGAAAACATTTAAACATTCACCAACACTAATTCAGGTACTACAAGATTATGCACGTGTTCAATTTAGTTTTTAGTTAATTTTTTTGTTCGTTTTAATTGTTTAATTTTCATTTAGATTTTAAGTTTTGAATAATAAATTTTATTGGGTTCAATTGTTATGTTTATTACTAATTAAAAATAGTTACAGTGGACCTGGGAAATAGTAGTCCACAGCTTAAGGGACACTAGTTGTTACTCTTGCTAGTTAGTTGGCTGGCTTTTCGGATTCACATGGATTGATCGGGCCAGAATATGGGGGCTTCTCCCTGGTCCGTCGCCGTAAGGATTTCTTGTGGAAAATAGGTTAGAATTAGAAATACAGGCAGATCCTTGCTCAAATTTTTTGAAGGATAATTTGGATATTATAGGAAGTATAGAACGACATTCATTAGGTGGGAAATAAGGGTGGATCCATGCGCAAAATTTTAGAAAAGAACAATAAAAATACCCGTAATTGAGGACCACGGATTATCTAACAACAGCATAGATAGTGAATGATGACGTAAGACCTTCTTTCGGCAGTCCAGAACCCGAAAATGAAAATATCATAAGGAGTAGTTTTAGCAATAGAGCTCACCTGCTCATAGATTTTAAACCATTGTATACAGCACCAACATTGCTATTAACATGAGTATACAGATGATATAAAGTACAGGACTCGATTCAAAATTTATAAATTCCCCTAATACATTTAAAAAATGACACAACCCAACACTTGTAACATTAAATTATATTACTTTTCCTCATTACTACATCCATGGCTATATTTATAGACAAGCACATTGGAAATGTCTTATGGTAAGTTACTAGTGTGGAAACATGACTTGCATACGCTTGCCTTATTTTATTAATACTCTTTCTCTATCCCTTTCTCTTTATAACTCCGTACAATTATGTTATTACTTATTCATATTAACTCTTTGATTCTCATCTTCGATTTCTGTGTATGGAATTTTATTTAACGAATTTATTTAGCAACGCTTTGTTGAAATTGTTCCGAAAAGTAATTTAATTTTAAAACTTCATTCAAACTGACGAGACATTTTCAACAAGTAAGATTACAATGTTTTATTCAATTATTTTTATCCAATTTATATTTTGTTACAGTTTTAACTTAAATATTTTTAATTTCAAACATGGTGGGTTATGTGTGTGGAAAATCTTTTGTCTATGGATCCTTATCTGTTTAACACTGTTGGACGTCGAGGGTAGGCCCATCGACACATTTACATAAAATAAGTATTATAAAACGGGGCAAGGTAAATATCGATTGAATGTATACGTCGAAAAGCGTCAGTGACAGAACAATTATAATGTGATGATCAGCAATCCAACCAAGCAGATACGAACAAAAAAATTGTAATGATATTCGAAATTTTATTGACATTTAATTTATTTTATATTGACATTGGAATTATATTTATTGGGTATTGACAATTAATTGGGATTTTATTTTATTGTTATATCTATTTTATTCCTTTTATGTAAATAATTGAAACCTCATTTTATTTCATTATTAAGAAACTAAGCCAGGGAATAATTTGCTTATAATTTTTTGAAAAATGAAAAATTTAATAGTGGATATTAATTAAATTTATTTATAATTTTATAATATAAGTTTTTTTGAAATTTGATTTGTTTATTTGATGTATTTAATTTAAATAATTTGCTGATTTAATTTGTTATAATTTTAATCAGTTTTGTCTCAAATCAAAATTATTATATTTTATTTTAATTTTTCGCATATCTACATACCACAATAATGCATTTTCTACCCGTTTTGGAACAATATGGTTCTATTTTTAGAGGGATTGGGATCAAATAAGCTTTTGGAGCCATTTAATCTAAAAAGATTAAATAGTTCTGAGAAAGATGCTCTTAACAAAGCAAAAAAATACGCAATGGAACAAAGTATAAGAACAGTTTTGCTTAAGCAAACAAAACAACATGAAGTTCAAGTAAAATATCTTTTATAAATTTAAATTCCTTACAATAGTTTTAGCAAATGATTAATATTAAAAGAACACAAGCGATGGTTTTACTTAGTAGGATATATGTAGGTTCAATTAATTATGATGTTCGAGAGGAAACTATTAGACAAGCATACTGTTGTTTTGGTCCAGTTAAGTCAGTTAGTTTAAGTTATGATCCAATTACTCAAAAGCACATGGGATATGCCTTTTTGGAATTTGAATACCCAGAAGCTGCTCAATTAGCATTAGCACAAAACACTGGTAATATATATTTTTTGCTACTTAATTTTGATTTGAAATATAATTCATTTTAAAACTTCTAAATTATTTTAAATTACCGTTTTATCGAAATTTTTTGATAATAAAATAATAATATAGAAATGCATAATCTAGGAGAAAATGTTGTTAATAAGAAATTCTTAATTGTAAATTTTTATTATGAAACGCTAAAAAGTTCATTATATTACTGATGGATTTTGACGTTTTAAAAAGTGAATTTGAATTCCCGAAAGGTTTTATTGATAATTATATGAGGTATTGTTTAGAAATTCACAACAATGCATGAATCTAAAATCACCAATTAATTCCGGGAATATATTTCATTCTTTAAAATAAAAAAATAATCGACATCTTATGATAGATTCACAGTACAAATTCATGTAATGTATTTATCTTATCGCAACATTTATTTTTCTATAATACGAATTGACTTTTCGAATATGCACATAGCATCGGGTTACTTGAATCGAAAATTCCAACAATGATTTTTAATCAGTTAGACTCCTTAATCTTTTATCCCGTATTTTATTGGTTTACACATTTCTGTTTAGGTTTCATGACATCTGATGTTGTGATTTTGCAGAAAACTACTAGTTGGTTAAGCAACTGCGTTGAATATCATTGAATTGTTACAAATGTTTCGAATTCAAATGGCAGATATGCTGTCATTTTTTTAATATATGCTTTTTACGAATTAACTGAGTGTTTGTGATAATATATTCTCAAATTCTGCTTGCAATGTCTCATTTAATTGTCACATAAAGACTTGATAAGTTGAGATCATAAGATTTCGTTGACCAAATCATTATTTTTAGCCATCATATACTGTTAAGTCCATCTTGCAAAGCTCTGAAAACTATTTTTAAACAATAAATTTTGATAATCTAAATAATTTTTGTCCTAAATTGTAAAACTTAAACCTAGTAATTTCCTTTATTCAATGCTTATCAAAAATTTGATTCACAATTAGAAAAAAACATTATACTGTCATTACCATGTAAACCAGCAGTAAACTTATTGATCAAAATCGAGAATTCTAAATAGATTTTAGAGAATCTCCTTCAAAATTATCATAAATTAAAGTTATTTTTAAATTCAGTCAACTTTAAAATTACTTACATCTAGAATTGAGCAATTGTGATTTAAATTATCAATTCGAGGAACACTATTATTTACTGGTTAAAGTTTCCTTGCTTTTTGATTTGCAAAAATATCGATTAGTTCACTAAAATCACAATTATTGTTACCTTGGACTAAGTAGCCAAAAGCTAAAAATCTGGTAAATCATAGCCAAAATTCGATCCTGATATGCAACTGAAAAAGTTTCCCAAATTCATTTAATGAACCTAATTTAAAAGTCGGTAACATAAGTAACAACATAAACTCCATGAGCAAATTTGGCAAATGTTCAAAAAAATCAAAAATGTTGATGCCAACATTTGCCAAATTTCCTCGTGGAGTTTATGTTGTTACTTATGTTACCGACTTTTAAACAACATTTTTGATTTTTATTACAATTTCTCTCATTGCCCTGCGAAAGAGGATGTTATAAAACTATAACGCTGTCCACAGCCTGAAATCTGGTAATTATATTGCTAATTACGCAATATATACATCAATTCTGAAATTTTCTTTCAATTTTGATATTATGTTTTTAACTTTTCCGTGGATCTTTGTGCTTTTAAAAGTGTTAACAGTGAAAATTGTAAATTGTTCTCCAATAACTATAGTTTTGAAATCTCCATGTAATTTTTTAGTCCAATTAAATCAAATTTTGTATCCAATGCGAGAGTCGTTAAATTTGGTCAATAATTTAATGTCTCATTGCTGTCATGGAAAACCATATTATGTTTGACAAGATTATTTTTCATACAAGTTATTTTTTTCTTACAATAATTTTAAAATAAAAACACAGCAGTAATTATTAAAATTTATACATGCGAATGAACAAACTTTTATATGACTGCTAAAATAGCATACGCTTTCTAAAAGTTTTTTGCCCACTAATATTTATTCCTCGTTAGTTAATTTATATCCAATCTCCCAAGGAATCTCAATCAGCGGCAGACAATCAAAAGTCGGTCGACCAACGAATATGCCACATAGTGGGCCTCTCGTAGACGACTTGTTTGCTGAAGCAAATAAGTACAATCGTATTTATGTCGCCAATGTCCATCCGAATCTATCTAGTGAAGATTTACGATTAGTATTTGAAGCTTTTGGTCCGATAGAGTCTTGTTACCTGCAGCCTGACGTTACTCGTCCAGGCAAACATCGTGCTTTCGGTTTCATTGAATATAAAACTCCACAGGCTGCAATAGAAGCAATCGGCGCAATGAACTTGTTCGATTTAGGTGGGCAATTGCTGCGAGTTGCGAAAGCAATAACTCCTCCGAATCTGGTATTGCCCGGTTCTATGGTAACATCATCAATGCCTGCTGCTACTGCAGTAGCAGCAGCATCAATCACTGCTCAAGTTCACACTTTGGAAGTCGAGCAGGTTGTTAAAGTTGAAGAAGCTGGAACCAAAGCTAATGTTTCCAAGGAAAAGAAAAAGAAATTTTCCGACTCAAAAGTTGCCGATAGTGTCTTACCACCAACTATGATAATTCCAGATTGCTCTTCGATGTCTTCACAAATCAATGAAAAAGGTTAGTTTACAAATTTCAGTTTTTCCAAGAAAATTTCAATATCAAAAATCATTTTAATTATATATGAAAATCTGAGATAATAAATGTCACTGATGAAAATCCATAAACACGCACAAATTACGAGGTCTAATTTTATTTAGTGGTCCGCAAAGGAAAACCGTTTAAGAACCGCTGTGCTAGATAACTAGCCAAAATTGATAGTCCGTGTAAAATCTTTATCTGCACTATTGATTAGCAATATTTTAAAATTGTTTTACCCTCATTGTCATTAGCAATCAGTAATTGGAAATAATCTACAAATTTATTTTCCTATCCAACACAAATTTTCCCCACTGCTTTTATCAAGTATTATAGAGATTTTTTTGATCCATTATTTTCATTTATTTACGATTACCGTATATACTCACGTATAAGTAGAAAATTTTACCGTCAAATTTACAAGTCAAAATAGCCACTTCGACTTATACGCGGGTCAAAAAATGTACAAATTAATTTTTAACGAAATTATTAAATTGGTTATTATTTGTAGTGTAAATTTTTTAATTATACAGTAACTTCTTTCATTCAATAATAAATTAAATTCCAATTCTTAATAAAATTGTAATTTATCAAAAAATATTTTCAAGCATCATTAACGAACAATAAATAAACGTGACAACCTATTATTGACAACTTATCCAATCAGATTGTTTATATCTGGCAGATAACGAGACTTAATCTGAGGATAATGATTACTCAAAGTACCATGTTGGAAATGTTTCAAATGAGTTCTACAATGAACTTTTCGAAAATGTCAATATTTTTTGCAATAAATATCTAAATTTTTTTAATTTTTCTTACTTCGACTTATACACAGGTTTCCATATTATGACAAAAAAATCGCTCAAAAAGGTCACTTCGACTTATACGCGAGTATATACGGTACATATCAAAGTTTATTTGATATTGTATTTATTAAATAAATTGACTATGAATCAATCTTCCTCTGTCGTAAGTTCATTTTCATCATAATCCTCCGCAAGAATATGCTCAGTGTCAAATTCATCGTAATTATTTCCTATATTCTCATAATAATCACCCTTTACTGCTTTTATCATGTTCCTGTCATTATCAGATGTTATTGAATATAACTGATCGGGTTTGATTTTAAATATGGCAAGCGTGTCTTTGATAACATCTTTGATATACAGTCCGGTTTGACTATTCATACATTTCTAAAGTCCTCAAAACAATTTTACTTTCAACTAAATATTGTATATTGATTTCAATTACACTTCCTAAGCGAGAGGCCGAATTATCTTCTCTTCGATCTTTGTTGCACGTGAGTTGACATACTCATTAATATTCTGCCGGTTTATTGTAATTTTAAGTGTGTTCATGATTGAACGTAAGATATTCTTCATCTTCAAATACACATAATGGTCTTCCATCAACAGTGACGATTTTTATGCATGCTTCAATGAAAATCAATTCTAAGACTTCTAGCTAAGTTATTGATCTTGACATTCTTTGAACCAAAACTGTATTTTTTAAAAAGATCATTGTGCTTGAGTTCAAAGTGTCTCTTCAGATTCGACGGATGATTTCTAAACACTCCTTACTCATTCAATTCATGATTGTATATAAAATATTCATGTATTTAATCTCCCTTCATAGATGATTTTAAATATTAATAATTTATAGATCAGAACTTGTCAAAGAATTTTAATTTTTTTAAATCAAAAAATTATATATAATATTAGCATAGCAACAATATAAATTAAAATATTGGATTATTTATAAATTCAATAAAATTGTTTTTATTAATTTTCAATTATAATTTATTCGATTGAATATCAATTTCAAATATATAAAATTATCGACATCAATTTAAATATTTAATTTAAAAATTATTGGTCAATAAAAAAACAATTCAATTCATAATATCGACTTATAATTGTAATAATTTGAATTACAATATTAATTTATAATATTACATTACATATTCACATAGCTGTTATGCGTAATGCGGCAGAAATCGAAGCGATGGAAGTCGAGGACAAATCTAACAAAACGGAAAGTCTCGAAAATGATAATGTGAAAATCAGAGGCCGTGAAGCTCGTAACCAAATGATGCAGAAATTGCTCCGTCCGACAGTCCACAAGTATAATTCTAATATTGTGGAATATATTCAAATAAATAATTAAGGGTAATGGTGCTGAGGAACATGATTGACCAGAACGATATTGATGATCAAATAGAGGAGGAAGTCTATGAGGAGTGTGCGAAATTCGGTGAGGTGCAGGAGGTGAAAATTGTAGTGGAATCGCGAGACAATGAGAATGCCAATGGAGAAGTGAAAATATTTGTGGTGTTCAAATCAACAGATAGTATCAACATTGCTATTAACAGCATGAATGGCCGGTTTTTCGGTGGCCGAATAGTTATAGCTGATAAATATGATCAGGAACTATTCGATGCCGGGGATTATAGCGCATGATTTTTCTATTATTGATTTCCTATAATTGTACGTATAATAAATTGTTCGTATTGCCTTCTATTTCTAGAATAAAGAAATTTTTATTATAGTTATTGCATTAACCCTCGACCGGGGGATTTTTAATTTGATTAAAAAAAATAAAGTTAGTACGTCGAAATCGGGATGCATAAAATTATCACCACAGAAAGACAGCTTGAACGAGGAAATCGCGGAATAGCAACGTGAGAAAACATAGATAAATGTGTGCACGAATAAATCGCCGGATACTTGGTCAGAGGTTTAAAGGTCGAATTTTACTTTGTGTAACCCAACAATTTTTTTGGTAACCAAATATACACGTTAAAAAATTGTATATATTTCTGGATTTAAATGTTTGGATTTATTACTAGTTATGTAGGGCTGAATTGTTGTATGAGTAAAAATTAGAACCTTGGGGAAAAAAAAATTAATAAAATGATTAAAAATAAATTCACAATAAACGTAAATGATCCATGAAGAATAAAGCAACATTACATAAAATTTATTAAAAAATCAAATAAAACCATTATCATAGCATTAAAACAAGGAACACATTTTGATGCAGAAAAACAAATATATCGCGAAAAATACACAAAATAGCAAAAAATATCAGCTTACACAATGCTCAATCTATCAGGAAAATAGAAAAAATAAAAGTAAAAAATCGAGATAAAAAACAAAATAAAATTGATCAATCAAATTGATTGAAATGTAAATCAAAAACAAAAATTTAAATTGATCAAGACACATTAATAATATTACTAAAAATTCATTGTTACTATCAATATTAGCATTATGTTAACTATTATTATTTTCCTTAATTTTATTATTATTATCATTACCCTTATTATCATAATTATCCCTATTATTAGTATTATGGTTATTGTTCATATAAATTTTAATGATATGAGAATTAGTATTATAACCGTTTTCATGATCGTTGTTACAATTTTGTTTATTTTTGCAACCATTATTATTATTATTATTATTATTATTATTATTATTATTATTATTATTATTATTATTATTATTATTATTATTATTATTATTATTATTATTATCATTGTATTGAATCCTAAAGTTGCTATTAATCACATTCCTAGTTTCGTCTGGGTCGCTGTCATCACCATTGAGCACTACAATTGATTATCTTCGAAACCTTACCCTAGTTCAGTGTTTCTCAAACTATGGGTCGCGACCCATTTTTGGGTCGCGAAAGAATTTTTGGTGGGTCGCGATGACTAGAATAACTAGAGTTAAATAGAGTTATTCTCATTAAATAAACATTTATTTTAAAATTAATCTTTGTCATGTGGGTCGCAATAAAATTTTTGGCATGAAATGTCAAAAATTTGGGTCGTGATCAAAAAAGTTTGAGAACCACTGCCCTAGTTAAATCGTAGACTCCTATTTACCTTGAAATTATCCGATAAATGCTCTATATCCGTATTTTAATATGACTTTTCATTTAATTAGCCTGAAAAATGTCCAACGCAATTTCAGAACTCCGAACATGTTTCTCTTTCTTAGATAAAAATGAAACGATACATTTACGCCAAGCAAAAATCACGTTTCCAGAGACAAAAATTGACCGTCTATGGGGCACATGATTCGCTCCCTCGCAGATGAATGAAGTACAGCAGGAACTCCGATGAATTATGAATTGCAAAGATAATCTGATCGATGAAAGCAGGCCTCAGAGGAGTCTTATTCAGGAACAGGATCAGACACTCCACTAATTGTACACCATAGCTGAGTTACAACACAAAATCCCAAATACCTCCTTTGTGGAGCTAGCTAATGTGATTTCACACAGGGGCGTAGCTACCGGGGATCAGTTGAAGCAGTCTGCTCCAGGCGCACGAATTTAAGGGCGCAAAAATCAAAAATAAATCTTGTTTTAATAGTAAATCGATTTAAAGATTTTGTTAATGATATGTATTTACACTCGTTAAGCGAAACATTATTAGTCAGCGTAATCACAATTCGGGACTTCCCCACGCATACGCTGACTAACACAATTTTTCTGTATTAGCATGAGAACAATTTTGGTGTGTTTTATTAAATTTATTTAGTTGATATTGTGAATTTAGCCCTTTGTGTTTGTGTCGCTCTGTCAATAGTTCCTTTGTTATTTCATAAACGTGGAATTTTAAAAGTAAGTAGTATGTTTATATTTATGAATTTTGATTGCATATATCATCAAACATATATTATAAGTATAATGATATAATAAGTATTTTAATATATCACATATAATATGAGTAAATTAAAATGCTACACATTAAGTTGAGATAAGTCGTAACAAATTTCCATTTTACTCGAGTTTTAATTATTCGAGTAGTCGAGTACCTTTTTTTAATTAAACGGTTACTCGAGTACTCGAAATAATTTCTAGGAAAAATAATTTCTTAACAAAAGGTTATCAAAAATACTTATTTATTTAAAAACAAAAACAGTTTATAGTAACAAGTATGACATAATATAAAATTAAATTAATCCATTAAACATTAGAAAAACATTTTAGTCAAAACAAAAATACATTATAGCTAAAATATTAATTATTTGAATATCTATACATTTTGATTGAAATAATATTTCAAAAATACGAGAGCATTTAACGTATTTACGCCTATTCGACTTCGTATTTTTGTCATTTTGTTTCCTGATGTTGTAGCTAGTCAACAATGCATTATATAAGCAATCCATATCGTCATTTCTTTTCCCTCTATTTTCTTGAAGATTTTTAAATTCTCTTTCAATGTTAAATTCATTTTCTTTAACTTGCTTAGGTCTAGCCAAACTTTGAATACAATTTTGTAAATTTTCGTATTCCCTTAATTCATCTTCTTCTAAATGTATTATTTCAGTTTCTAAATCTTCTGCAACTTCACGATTTTCAAATCGTGCAATTTCAAATGGTTTATTAATCCAGTGGTACTGCTTCCCTTACAGCTTAGAATTGTCCGCAGTGATTGCATTTAGCTTCATTTGCATTAACTTTTTGAAAATAATTCCAAGCTTCTGATTTCCTTTTACTCATTATGCCTATGGGTAATTAATATGTAAAAAAATTTCAACTTTAATAGTTTTTTTATAATGTTAACCCTACACTGCATGACTTTTTATATTTGATAGGAAAAAATGTTTTTTAAAAATTGATTTGGTAATGCAAAACTATTGAGAATTACATTACGGTTTTTTTGTATTATATTGCAAATATAGCCAATACAATGTAATATGAGAGAACATTTACCGAGAACAAGAGCGAGACAGTTTTTATTCTAATAAGATAATTGTGTATCACCAGTGATACAATATGCAGTGTAGGGTTAAGTTCTAATAGTTTTATTTAATCATTTTTTAATCATATTTTACGAAGAACTGGAAAAAATGTACGAATTTCCACCTCAATATATTTGCTGAAAGTTTCTTTGATTATACATTAAACTACCAATGGCTTTAGTATATTTATCCTTAAGAATTGTCAATTAAAATTTTATGAAGTTTTAGTGAATGTGTATTCTACCCTAACCTATAATTGAATGTCAGTTTGACAGTTTTGTGTTTTTTTGTTTTCATTTAAAATACGCATCAAAGTAGATTAAGATATGGAAATGGATTCAATTCGAGTTATTTTACAGTCTAGTTATCAAAATAATCCTTATATTCGATGGAAATGCTCTGCCTGTGTTCTCACAATTAGGACCAATCGGTCAACCGCGACGAAGTGAATAAAATTGGCAGTTGGTAGGGCCACACATAAACACTTAGGACCAAATATTTCCACGCTTGTCAATGAATACAAACTCACTAAATGTAACCAGTGAATTTGTATCTTCATTGTTAGATATACATTCACTGACCGGCTTAGTGAAAAAATATTCTCACACGTCATACAAATTCACTGTAACATATACATAGAAAAGGGAATCATAAAAGTACAAATATCAATATTATTACAATAAACTTAGCAAAATAATTGAAACAAATCCACTAAAACAAATTTATCGAACAACTATAACAAAATAATATAATTATGTTCATTAAAAATCATTGACTCATTTAGCTTCCTTGTTACTCGAATCGGAGGGCTTTGGGGGGAAAAAAGATATTTTATTACCACCCTTTTCCAGGAGTTGTTTTGCTTTCTCTTTTTTCTTGCGATCTTCGTCCAGTTTCTCCTAGATTCCAATTATATAACAAAACCAAATAAAAACCAAATAGAAATCCACCTTATCCATAGCAGCTTTAGCCAGGGAGCTACTGGTAAACTTTTCAATTTTCGGCGTAACAAAAGCTATAACAGTCTCCGTGGCAACCGATTCGCTTGGGGTCGGAACTGTATCGGAATTGCCAGAATTTTGCGTGCCATTAGCATTCGGAGTGACATTTTCCACCGCAGACTGCTGGGCAGTAGCGGGATCACTGTTAATCAGACTCAAGATCGCATTGGAAAAATGCATCTTCTACAATGAAACCCGATAATAAATGGAAATCGATGGAAATTGTGTTGAACCTGTGCTTGAGTGCAATTATCAATATATCGCCTCATTTGGGTGCGGAATTCAGGAACTGAATTGAATACGGATTCTAACTTGTCGACTGGTAACTGTAGTAGCACCGCAAATGATTGCTGGCCGAGTTTAACACAGCATCGAATAAAACCATCCCAAAGCGAGGAATTTTTCCATACCTAATCAATACCGGTGATAATCAAATGAAACCAATCGATATCCAGCGGCAAACTTGTTTTTTGATCAATCTCGATAAAACATTGACCACATATCCAACCATTCGAGGATACATGGAAAATGACTGCATTAACGTTCTCATGAACAATGTCGGTAGTACTGGTAAATCTAACAATTGCCCGATTACTATCGACAATCTTTCTTGAGTGAAAATCTGCTTCTCCCGGAAACACATTTTACTGGCTTCAATAACGACTTTCAATTCGACATTTGCAAATTCAAGTTGGTGCACTGCAACCAACAATTCTTCGGGCAATATTGGACTAGTTTTTACAATAAAGTCTCCTTTAATAGGATCGAATGCTATTAATTTGATTTAGTAGTCATTTAAAATGAGATCAACAGAAATTCACCTGATACGTCTAGCAAACGACGAAAAACTTCAGAAACGAGTTTATCGTTTAGAACTACTAATTTTGGGAGAATTTCTATCATCTCAGCCTAATTAATAAATGGGAAATGATATAATTTCTGAATTACCAAAATATCAAATATCGATTATTTGGGGCCAGTGGTGTGTTAAAATATTGAAAGGGCAAGATTTAAAAATTAGGAGGGAAACTAATTGATTTGCAAGGAAATATAATAATAACTACGAAATTATATAATTTCAGATATTTCAAAATTTTCTCGTATTTCATAAGGATTTAGGATAAAAAAAGATAAAACCTAAATGCATGAATATTAAAAAAATCACTATGTTTGATTCATTGGATTTTAATCTTGATTTTAAATTTATCCATAACATCAGTAATTCCCACAATATTTTCTTAAATAAATAGTGCCAATTTAAAAAAATTTTCAAAATCAATTGGATCATTCATTTAAATTTAGTAATCGATTCCTGTGTTTATTTTTAATTATTTTCAAAGCTATAATATATAACAGGGGTGGGCACGCATGAGGTCCTAGAGAGCCACATGGCTCATCAAAGAGCCGCACTTGCCCACCCCTGGAATATAGTGTAGTGAGACATGTATTATTTAAATATTGCTTATAAAAAGAATCAAACAAGGTAGAATGTAATAAGGAAATATTAAATTTTGATTCTAAATACCGCCATCGAATGACACTATAAATTTTAATTCTGTTTACACCTATTTTGTGACACAGGTAAAAATGAACTAACCATGAAAATACAATTGCAACAAAAAATTTTTTTTTAAAAATTCAGTTGAAAAAATTTCAAAATAAAAAAATCGAATTCAATTTTCAAATTCAATTATCAAAAATTCAATTATCAAAGAGCCGCAGTTTACTCAACGAAGAGCCGCATTTGCCCACCGTTGATATATAACATCATTTTAATATTAAAGATAAAAATTCCATATTGATTTTCTACACACATTTAATTGTTTTTGGTTTTTAATCTCTTTCGATCATAGATTAATAATAAACAATAATTATCGATTTCAATGTTAGGGTATTTGTTTCGAAAGCTTTAACAAATATGGAAGTTTAGAGTCCCAAAAAAACGACTCTTTATACCATGCCCACAGTAGTAGTATTTTCAAGGTCCCTTTGAAGTAACTGTCAAACTTCGATAATCAGTATGCAAAAAGTAACGGTCGAGGCGTGATGCCCCCCTCCGTGAGAAACACTGTACTAGATGTTCAAAATAACGTCCACAAAAATTAAATTATTGTTTTGAATTACATTTAACTTCATATTCATACAACTACAAGGTCAATAAATTTGTGCATATTTATACTTATCGATCTAGTAGTGTGAATATGGAAATTTTAAATAGTAGATGTAGAAGATATAAAAGGAATGCACAATCTCGAGGCTATCATTGTTATCATTAAGATGAAATCTCTATATATTATTCCAGGTAAACTCGATGCGTTTCAATATAAAATAAAACGCAATTGATAAGTAAATAACCTATATGAAACGTCACTGAAATTTGACATTTTTAACACAAGAATATTTAGACTCAATTAAGGATAATTTTTGCCTTAGCATTTTTTACCTCAAATACATTTTATATATTGAAGATAGAATATCTATAGATATTAAAATGCACTCACTAATATTTGTAATTCTGTGTTTATCAAATTTATCAATAAAATATTGACATAAAAGTGCAATACTCAAATTTGCAACCCTTTAATGTTCTTGGCTCGAGTTATCATAAAGAAAAGTTGATTATGTAAAATAATAGAATCAATATTTAGTTTTCCCAATTAAATTTGATAAAATCAATGATATTAGTAATCTCTTTTAGTGGTATTTCGGTATATGGCCTTAATTCATTCCTGATCGTTGGATTTATACCAAACAAGTTTCCCCATAATAAAAAACGGGAGAATGATTATCATTCTCATTTTATTTCTAATGGGAAAATTCATTTGGTATAAATCTAACAACGTTGAATGGATCAAGGATGTATACCGAGGTGCAACTGTATATTAATTTATAGTCTGAAATGAATAAGAATCTTAAAATTTAATATAAAAATAATATATAGAAATTAATTTATAAAAACTAACTTTTGTCAATCCTTTTAAAATAGGAATAATCAATCGCACATCCGAATATTTATTATGGTAGATATTTTTCAACTTTTCTACTAACAAGGCCGACGGCAAAGCTAATCAAATAGTAAATTTTTCATTGGGAAATATCTAATTGTACCTTTATCTGTTAGAATATGGATAACCCTAATAATTAGAACCACTTGGTTACTATCGCAATTTTCCACTAATCGTAATATTTCCTCTGAATTCATTCCCATTTCTTTAATCTTAACAACGGAATTAAAGAAAAAAAAACTATTTGCCAAAAACTCATACGGGAATATCTATCATTTTGATAATCGTTCTTTTCACAATTTGACATGCTTTAACGAATACCTCAGCCAATCTAATAATAAGTGAATAAAGAAAACCGCGATTTCCGACTTACAGATGGATTAGCGAATGATTTACGGGCATAAGAGCGAGAAATAAGTACAAACACGGTCTCACTACTTCATCCGTCCAATCTACCGGCATTACAGTAAGATGTTGAAGTGGATGAATAGAATTCGATGGTTTGGCTTGTAAAAGGTAATTGAGATTAGTTTTAGCAAAATCCTAGATGCATTATTGGGTGGATATTATTAATTGATGAAAATTACTAAAATTTCCTCTGAAAAGTTTTCCGAAGTCATTAAAATCCATTTAGCAGCACTAAGTGCCGCTGAACGAACTTCCATGTTATCTTCAGATGAAAAGTCGAGAATTATCATTAACAATTCTTTCCTATGATCAGGGCGGTTATTAAACAGTTCCCGTATTATTTGAAAACCGTAATCTGCATTTACCTTTGCAGAACAATACGATCTGAGAATATTTAAAGCCCCAGTAGTAATCAGAGGAGCTTCCAATAGCATTCTACCGAAATAACTGAGATAAAAATAATTACCAATTGTAAATGAAACGAATTAATGAATTACGTTTCCTTTACATCGGATGTTATCAATTCCTTTAATATTCCCACTAAAACAGCGTCGTAGTCAGAGATTGTTGCCAATCTTGGTGTGGTTGTATTTTCACGATGCTTAGAAATTGCCAATATATAGGCTTTATAACTTGTATATTCTTTTATTAATAGCGATAATAGAATGTCATATCTATTCTTGACATCTTTCATGCAGTATTTCACCAAAACTGCAACCGAAAATAAAGGAGTTATAAGAAAAATATATAATAAGCATAATTTAATTTATAAAGTACATTTTCCAAATTATAGCCAAATATTTCGAGATATTACAACAATATTACCATAGAGATATCAATCATATTGGTAGGTCAATACCTACCAATAGTAATTTTATAAAATAAATTGTTAATGTAATGAATAAATAAAATGTCAGATCCTAAAATAAGCTTCAATAAGAATTTAACATCTTAAAAAAGCTTGAAGATTGACTAAATACAAGGAGGGAAAAGGTTGTAGGATTTAACGTAATTAAAGAAACCAGGTTTAGTTTTACATTTTTGTATTTGTAGTGTTATCCAGTTTGCGTAAAGATTTTGAACAAGTTGTGTATTCAATGTTGTATTCAATGATGTAAGGTGGTTTCTAAATCTTGTTTTTTTAACTTCGTGTTTGTTAGTGGGTTTCAAGTCCTACTTAGATAGTGTTTTGATCTGGGTTGTGAATATTTATGTCATCGGTGTAATACCACATACATTGGAATGACTGCCCATCATCTCCGTTCTCAAGTTTCTGATCACTATCGACTGATGGAATTGATTATAATTAGTAAACACAATTTTATGAAAAATTTATTGAAATGTTGTTTGATTTCAACTTTTGTATTTTTTGAAAAATTTTAGAATTTTTATTTGAGAAAACAGACATTTTTTCATTTTAAACAACATTATATTTCAAAATAGTAAAGAATTTAGTTTGTTTAAAAATAGCAATTTAGATTGATTTAGTTTGAATTTCAATTTTACCTGACGATGACAATGGTGTTTTACCAGTTACAAATAAAAATAAATATGGAAATTTCTTTTCGCTTCATTATCAAATGAGAAAAACTCAATAAATTTGTGCCAAATTTAAATTTATTGATCTATTATCATTTGAAAATGAAAAGGACTTGAAAATATTAGATAATTATTAATAATTTATAAACAAATTATAAAATCTATAAAATCTATTTGAAAATAATTATTTATAATTTAAAAATGATTAATAAATTAATTTTATTTTCATTATCGAGTATCAATTGTTCCAAATTTGAATTTAATGATTTATCATTATTTTTGAAAATGTAAAGAGAAATTAGAAATATTAGATCAATGGTAACTAAAACAAACCTGAGTATAATTCAGCACCTCCAAATAATGCTGATGGCAAAGAAGTTAGAATTGTGTTGCGACTGAAATACCATTTCGGCATATTGGAACTGTCGACAAAAAAAGCGTTCACCGAATTATTAGTATTTGCTCGGCATCGTTTCAGCTCATTATTCAACAATGGCATTATTAAAATACGCTTGAATGACTCGTGGAATATTTCCTGCATTATTTCCGTTGGCAATGTTTTCGTAACGGATTCTAGATTAAATGGCTTCAACGTGTTGAAAGGATGCTTCTTCAGCAATGTCATTTGATCTGAAATTCATAAATTATTTAACTTGCTTTATCTAACGTGTACAAGTTGAATCCCACTTAACATTATTTGTAAAAATAAATAATTATAATTATAAATAATTTATATGTTAAACAATTAAATGATAAATTAAGCCTTTTGCTGCTTAAATTATCATTTAATTGTTTAACATTTAATTATTACTGCTACAAATAAATCATCACTTTATAAATAATTAATAATAATAACAATAATTTATAATAAATAATAATAAAAATAATTAATAATAATCAAAAATAGAAACTAATAAAATTAATATAAATAAAAATTATAATAATTGATGAAAGCAATAAAAAGTAAATAATAACAATAATTAATAATAATAATAATAAAAAATAATATTATTAAATAATTAATATTAATTATTATCTAAATACATAATTCTCTATGTATATATGTGAATGAGTTATAATGGAATAACGCTTAATTAAAATCACAAAATGGCAAATTTTATTATAACTTTTAATTTTGATCGACAACATGGCATTTTCATTTTAATGTTATCTGAAAATTGACTTTTCTCTATCGAATGATGCATAATTTACCCAATTTCGACCATTAATTCTTTTTTTAACTTTTATCTACTATATAATAATTCTCTATTCTCGGCGAGTTAATGAATTAAAATAAATATGAATTAAACCACATATTGAATCTTTTTTCCCGTCAGTTTTGACGGGTTATAGCTAGTCTAATATATATATATATATATATATATATATATATATATATATATATATATATATATATATATATATATTTCTCAAAGTGCGTGTATGGGGGTGTACGAAATATTTATATTGTATTTATTGTAAGATGAATAGTTTTAATCTGTGGAGATCTAGCAATCAAAACATGGAATAACTTTAAAACTGCATCAGAATGTGTTTCCAGAACCACAAACTTTGTGGAAGGTTGGCACTTCGTACTACAAGCTCTTTTTTCAGTGCCATCATCCCATCTTAAAAACTTTCTTTAAGGGAATCGAGAGAGACATTCAGATGCAAAAAATGTCTTTTCTGCAAGGAATGTCTTTTCTGTGGAACGTTCCTCTTCGAAGCATATCAAAAATCAAAAAACAGAGACGAGTGGAAGATAGAATGTGTTTTCAAGAATAAAAAGGCAAGTGTGGATGCAGTAATAATAAAAAACTCAAGGGAAGAAAATATATTACAAATACAGAAAATAAAGATGTGAATATATTGTTTTGTTCAAATGCGCTGCTGGACACATACGCAATTCACTCGATTTATTGAAACCAAAAATTTCACCAGAAGTCCAATGAGAAATAAAGCAGTTTTTGGAGTTCAAGTTAAAGGCTAAAGTAATTATTGAAACATTGAAGAGTAAGCAATTGCAGGTTCCAAACATTTTACAACTCAGAAACTATTAAACGAAAAGAGTGTTTAGAGTCAAATGAAACTGAATATTGATACGCCTTTTACTGTATAATATGAGAGCATAAATGGTGGAGAATTTGAGGATGGCTGGTTGGCCGAAATCTTAATTTTTCACATCAGCTTCCCCTTTCATTAACATTCATACTGATGCAACTTATAAATTAGTTTGGCAGAGCTTTCCAGCTCTGATTGTTAGCACAACCGATTGAGATTGCCACTCGCATCCCTTCGGAATGGCTGTTTGCACCAATGAAGAAAAACAACATTTCAAATTCTTCTTTCAAATCTTGATCGATGGAGTTAAAAAACAAATTAACAAACATGTCAAGCAAAGTTCTGATTCAGCAAATGCAATACAAAATGCATTTCAGGAAACATTAGGTGACTCACAAATGGTTACATGTTCATCGTAATGTGATCAAATCGACAAACAACAATTATTTCTGACATTTTGAAACATTACAATTATCATCACAGTAAAGAGAAATATTCGATCAAGCATGTAATTTATTCATCAGACCAATCGGAATTCATCAAATATTTTGAAAATGAATAGCTGACAACTCACAACTTGGAGTTTGAAGGGACTAAGCCTTTTGCAACAAGCATAAACAATGCCCTTGAATCATTTAACATAGTTACCGAAGACGAAAACACATTACTTTCAGGATTTAGGATATTTACACTCGAAACTATTGGAAAATGGCCCAATGAATATGCCAATGACATTAGAAAATTCAATATTTAATAACACTTGAATTGTGGACAATGAAAAAAAAACTTATTCATTCTAAAAATGCAAGGAAATAGCATTCAGTGTCTATTTTGTAAATTTACCAAAAGAAGAGTCTCAGTGGGAAAGAGGAACGTCCAGTTGCCCTTCTTTCTGTAAATGGTTTGGTCACCCGGTCAAAATTTTGCAATCCATCAATTGAAGTAAAAAACATTTCCATTGGACAAAAGAGAAAACTTGGAAAGGAAGCCTTGAATCTTTTTTACGCGGAAAAATATTTTCTTAAATGTTGTTTTCTAGTAAAAATCTGAATAAATTTGTATTTTTTCTTGTATTATTATTATAATAAATTATTAGTCATTTTATTTAATCTACTGATCGTTTTAATAAGTAATATATTTTAATTTTACCTAGCAGAATTAATTGATTTACCAGTCAAATATTACTGGCACTTTATTATAAAATAAATGATCATTTAATATTATACGAAAAAAATAATAATAGAATTTGGGCGACAAAATTTGATGATATCATTTTTGTTTTTAAAAATTGAATTGTAATAACATATCTTAAAAATTTTACTAACTTTTACTTTTCTGATTGGCATAGCCACTCATAGGGAAATCTTCAAGAATAGAATTGCTATTACTATCATCTTGAAAGGTTTCCCGTTTCTCCTTTGATTCGAGTGATAAATAACCCGCTGACACTAATTGTGCAGACAACAATCTCGATAAATGTGAAATTTGGGTTTGTGTTCCAGCAGCAGCAATGGGAGTATAGGCAGACTGGAATGCTGGCGGCATGGTTTCTGGCAGCATCATCATACTTAACAATACAAGGTCTGTTACATTGATCACGGTGTTTAATTTTGGTATTAGTTCTTTGGATAACTGTTCGACGTAATTTGGTTTTCTTAATGACGGAGATTTTTGCTCTATTGATGGAGCAGCAAACTTTTTGATAATACTATCATTGTATGTGAGATCAGAATAATCCGAATGAGCATTCACGCTTGTTCTTGCACGCTTACTCGATAAATTATTTTCTTCTTTCCTTTTTCGTTTCATTTGTGACACTTCCTCAGCTTTTGGTAACGCTCGAACAATCTATTCAAAACGTCAATTTTCAAGGGTTTTCAATCGGAAAGCAAACCTCAGATTGGGTCATTCCAAGATCAATTAACAGAGTGGTTACTTGGCTATGGAACTCTAAACAAGAGGGATGTTTTAATAAAGATAGAAGACTGCCTTTGAGAGCCTTTCGAATAGAATTGACTTGAATTTCACCTAATTTATCCGGCATATTTACTAGAAAATTCAAAATAACGAGATCATTCGTGAAAGAAATAGCATTACCATGGGTTAATTCAAAACTCTCAATGACTCGACTCATAAATTGCGGGCGTTGTTTAGCGATATTAGTTAATGATGCGAGCAAAGTGTGAATATGAGAGGATGAGGAGTGTTCGCGATTAAGGAGTTTTATCAGGACATTGAATAAACGCAATCCCGATTTCTCTAATACCTCAATTTGAAGACAAGGTACTGTCAAATCTGTAGGTATTTTATCTAGACTAAGATCATTTTCTTTGCCTTTCGGAATTTCTGAATCTGGAAAGCGCTGAGATTGCAAAATCACAATGCACTGAATAAATAGAGCTAATTGTGTTATTTAGAGTTTGTGTTTCGTCGTACACGACACAAATGTAATATATTTCATTAAATTTATAAATATTACAACAATGCCCCGTCACTAAAACCATAAAAAAATTTGCTCAATATTTTCAATATTAGTAAAACCTATAAATATATATATATATATATATATTTATTTGTGGTGCGCCCAAAAAAGTTCCGGTCCATCCCAATTGGAAATGGACTTTTTAAACTTTTTTGTCATTATTTTATAGATAATTTATTGACATTTTGGTGGATATATTATTGATGTTACCTTTTATTTTAGAAGTAAGACACATTTATGTTAATGTAAGTGGAAGTTGTGGATAAAGTGGAGTATCGAAGTGCCATTCGCTTTTGCCTTCTTCTTGGTCGTGACAGACCAGAAATTATTGTAATCAGCACGACAATGCAGCGGTGCACACCAATCGAGTTGCTCAGAAGATTAGAGTGGCTGGATTTAAGGTCATTTCTCCTCCACCATATAGTCAAGATTTGGTCCCTTCTGATTATTGCTGTTTAGTGAATTGAAAAATAGGCTTAGGTGACAACATTTCATGAATGCAGACCGTTTTTAATAGGCCGCCTTGAACAATTTTGAAGAGCTTCTACCCTCATTTTACCATGGTACATTGGAGACTACCTGTACGCTGGGAGAAAATGTCTGACAATCGGTTTGAGAATAATGTTATACTAATAAAAAAAGTTGTATGTTAACGGAGTGGTTACTTGGGTATGTAACTCTAAACCGGAGAGATGTTTTAATAAAGACTGAAGACTACTTTTGTAGACAAGAAACTTTTTTGGCGCACAATCTATAATATATCCAATATAAAGTATATTTTTTCAAATTATAGTCATAAATTACCTACCAATAGTAATTTTATAAAATAAAATTTTAATTTTATGAATTAATGCAATTAAATGTTTCTTTAAATAATTTACAAAGCTATTACCATATACAAATGTCAAAGGCATAAAATAAGCTTAAATATAAAATTAAACATCTTAAAAATACTTCAATGAGGATTCAATGTATGAAAAAACTGAAAAATGTAATGAAATATAAGAACAATTCAGAATACACAAGGATGAATTTAATTGAAGTATATAATTTATAAACATACCGCCGTTAATATAATATAATATATATAATAATCAATTGGTATAAATTTTGGATAAAACCGTAAAGAAAAATCAATTGTGTAGATTTAAGTTCTGGTGTTACATACGACACAATTGATTAAACAATAAGCGAGTTTAAATTGGAACTGGATTTAGATTGTCTGCAACGGAAACCGTACATTTAATCAATATGGGCTAGATAGTTGCAAAGCGAGAAGATTGATTGGTAACGGCATATTTTCAATAAATATTAAAGAGAAATGAAGTTTTGGAATTATTTCATTTTAACTGGGATTTACTACATGACACACATATGAAAATTAAATGAATCGATCACATAGCTTCAGCTTCACACTACCAATTGATAGCTACATCCCTACATTTAACAATTTTTGATTAGGATGTTGTTAAGTCAATCTATACTACTAATTAGAAGGGTGTTATTCACTCCTTCACCACTAGGAGTTTTCATCCCATGTATTTGTTTGTTATTTTGTTATTTTCCACAATACGATTCAAATCTTGCTCACCTTTCCAGGCCATATGTTAATAATTTATACTATTGATAGATTACAATTCCACGTTTTGTAATATACATGAACCTTCAATGATGCAGTTTATAGTGATAAGATACAATAAACAGAATATAGTTTAATTATAATGAAATTAATCTTCATAACTTTTAGATTTCACAATTCCATAATTTGGATGTGACTATTCTTCTCTTAAGTGACATTTATATGAAAAGTCACTAAAATAGTAAATAGCATTAATATGCTTGTGTATCTTTAAGTTTTTAATGAAAATTATTAAAGTTAAATTAAATGATTTAATCAAATTTTGTTAGATATGTTTTCGAATTAAATTATTATTAAATTTAATCTTTAAAAAATAAAACCAATGAAATTTAAATTTACAGGTTAATTAATGTTTACCTCCATCAGTTTTATTAACATTAAAAGCATTCCACCGTTTGGTGAATCAACTTTCGATATCAGCGCCTCCACAATTACTAGACAATATTGGAAAGCTTCAATATCATCTGTACTATTTGATTTTAATTTAATTGCTTGAGATAAACTTATGGGATAAATCGTCATCATTGCAGTAGCAAGTCGTTTCATAACATTGAAGCTTTCATCTTCAACTAGAAACCTCAATCTTTCAACAGATTTATTAACTAAATCAGAATCGACTTTACTATATAAATACATCACTTTTTTTAATAGATTAACAATACTAACCATGCATTTTCAATAAACTCAATGACCGTTACACGAACATTAGCATTTCTTTCAATTAATAGTCCAAGAATGTCCTAATAAAATCTATTAAAATCAAATAGAGTTAACAAAACGAAGTTTAAGTAAACCTCGTAAAAATTATCCAATAAACTTGGTTCTTTGTAAACTATCAATTCCTTTATTTGATTAATATATAAAGCCTTTTCATCTGCGTCCGAAGTCTCAATGGTAGAATTACATAGATCTACTACCTAAATTATCAGATAAACTTTTACATAAAAATAATACAAAAAATACTCTGTCAAATATAGAATGAGGCATAAATATAAAAAATTAATATATTTACAAAATAGAATTAATTAATTTAAATAAATTTAGAAGGTAAGTTAAATTAAAACAAATTATACTTGTACGAGTTAAAATTCATTATGATATGTTCGACAAATAAGGAATTATAAAAAGTGATGAACTCGTTTATGAACATAATGATAATTTTAAGTGTTTATTTTTTAAATCTTTAAGTAAATTTTTTAAATTAAAAATTTAGTAAAGTTATCTCGCGCTAATATTTTAGAGACATTTCAAGACAATAACAAAATGGTGTGTGCTCTACCAACAAACATAATCTTCGAATATTATTTTAAATCGCTGTATTTTATGTATTTTATACAATTAATCTCAAATAATTTAAGAAACATTGTGTTGTGACTATCAATTCGTTTTCGATTTTCACGTTTACCCAAATCTTGAACATACAGTGTTACATTATTCCATAACTCAATTTGCAACCATCCCAATACCCAACATGCATGTAGGCAACCAAACTGCAGCCGTCATGAATGACGTTGTACGGTTTGACCTGGGTAGGAATTCGAAACAAAATTATGAAACACCAATAAATACTACAATACGAATGATTTACTCGATTCGCTACTAATGTAGTTTCTCTGTGATATCGATGAAACTACTTTTGTACCTCTTCCAAATGTACTTTCCCAAAATAAATGTCTCAACGTGCAAGCATATAACTGCTCACCAGCAATCTTCCTGCTGCTGTATCACTATTGTGATTACTTGTCATTAACAATCGCTGCCAATGAAACACGCTGTGAAATACGAGCAGGAAGAAATTCTGCGCCTGGGCTTTTCTTATTCAGTCTATACTTTCAACTTTAACAAATAAATTAATTGAATGAAAATAATTATAGAAGGAATGTTGGAGTATGCAAATACAGCATAAATGGTGCAAAAAGTTTATTAAAAATAAAGGAAAAACACCAAATTACATAATAAGTAAACAAACATTTTATTAAAAAATGAAGCTTGATTAAGTAAAATTATTAATATTATAAGAACAACCTACACCATGGATCTGACAGGTTGGGTCTTCATTTAGAGTCCACAGCATGTTTCGAAGCCTATTAAGGTTTGGAATCCGGGTGGAACAACAATGGACGGATCTGTTTACCTGAGTCCCGAACCTGTATGACGGTCAGATCAACCAAACGGAGGATTCCCAGCGATTTATCCCTGCTAGAACTTTTTGTCACGAATGTGATCTGAGTACAAGTAAGCGGTAGGAAATGATCTAAACTAGATTAACGGTTAACACCTTATCGAGCGAGAGTGGCGAAAATCTGTCCCGGGAAAGATCAGCTATGATAAGAAAGTGATATTAGGGCAATGCATACCAAACAATGTCAGAATGATAATTAGTAATAGCCCATAATAGGACAAGTCTCTAGAAAATCGCAAATGCTGTAACCCAACTTAAACAATCAACCTGCTAGATAGAATTTGGCTCATAAATAGGTGGATAAAAATTTGTGATAGATATAGCTGCGAAAACGTTCATAATGAATAGGAAATGTGCATCTCCTCTAGTGATGACTAAAAATTCATTAGGGCAATTAATTTGTACTCATTGGGTAAGAAATGTAGAGTTTTGGAAGACAAACTAAGACACTGTAGTTACTTTACACACATAAATTACGATAAAAGAATTTGTTTTTAGTTAAATGATTTCACGTATTTATATTTTAATTTTGATTAATAGGATTAATAAACATAATCCAGCTAACTTCCATAATTTTAGGCCAAATTCCAAAGATATGTTGTAAATGCTCTAATTGAATTTATAGCTAAAATCAACACATACGTTAGTAGCGCAATTCGATTTATCATAGGGTCAGACACCAGACTTAGAGTAGAATGGTATAAATCGAACAAAGAAATCGACCCATTGAATTGTAAACTCATTTGCGAGAAATAAATTTACATCGATCCCTCAATGGAGCAGAAATAAACTAACTTCAATCGATAATTAGAATCGTTAAGACTAAGGGAGTATTCTGTCTAACCGTTCCTTGAATTAAGAATAATAATCAAAGTTCCAACGACAATTGCTAACAAATGAGTAATAAGTAATAATTAATGTTATTAATAATAGCGTTTATTTTAATCAGAATAGTAAATAAATAATTAATTCCTTTTATATTTTCTTAACATGAATAATTCGACCACATCTAAAAAGACTCCTTCTCTGAAAAAGGCACATCTGATCATCAAACTCAAAATATTAAGGGAACAGCTAAGCAGGATGCTAAAGATGGGGCACATGAGCTGCACCAGCGAATTTGTCGGGTGGATCGAGCTCGAGAGGAGATAGTGACGGAAAGCAGAGCACAGCGGTTAGTAATCCGCAAACAACACGAATAATTGTCAAAATGTACACCGCAAGAGAATGGGAAGGCCGAATTTTGCTGGGAGCGTCCCTGTTGAACTTGGGCGTGATGCATAGTCATCACCTATTATCCAGTGGTAACTTAATGAAAGCCATCCAAACACTTCAAGTCTCAATACCCCATCCAGTACCAGAAGTACCTGCACCAACTGTGCACCATCTACACTGGCATAAAATTGGTTCTTGCAAACAGTTATATTTGGGGTTTAAGGCTTTACCTCGGAGATAAGCTATTCATGCATAGAGATTACGCACTTGGAAAGGATCGCCATCTGAGTCAGGTTAGGTAAACCCCTTTGGAACGCCAACATCTTAATAAATTCGCATATGTATTTATTTGACCGCTAAATGCCGGTCGCAAACTATGTTGGTGTTGAGATTAAGTGTGTGGCCGTCTGTATATGGTAAGCCTCTTCATAACGACTGCTAATACTGCTAATAAACTGATTAACTTATTAAATTCATATTATTTTGTGGATTTACTGTGAAGTGTTCAATTAAATTTTTAATTTATATCGTGGCAAAAATAATAATTTAAAGCCGAGACTTGAATATATTGAAAAAAACAATATATTCAAATAAAAAATAAAAACACAAAGCAAATGATCAAAAATCAATGTTTGGTTTTGTCACCTCGTATCGTCTTAAATGTGTTGGGTTATATGTGGGGATCTTTCATCGCTGGATTCTCATCCGGTCAACATTTTCATTATATTCTCATTCCCCTCGCAACCGCGCATAATTATTTTAATCAGCCACTAAACGCCCATCGCAAGCGACGTTGGTACTGTGATTTAGTGGTTGGTTGGTGAGCCTTACCATAGCACTGCTAATGATCTGACGAGCCTCTAGGTTCATAGGCTACCTTGGGACGCGTAGTGTCTTATTTCCTATTGACCCTTCATAATTGTATTTTTATTATTCATTAATAGCCCTTGTCAAAAAGTCTGCGACTATGTTAACGAATTATATTGGAATTGTTTATTTATTTACAAAGTCGCGCTTAATTTATTGTTAAATCTAATTCATTGTAAATCTTTGAGTTTTGCTAAGAAAAATATTCCCTTAGGCTTCAGATGATAACTTCATATTAATTTTGTTTGAGCTTACACTTTGGTAACGTTAATATGACTGAATCTTAAAGAAACATCCTATAAGGAGATTATTTGTTTTATTAGGATGAGCAATATGGATAACATAGTCCCGTCATCATCATCATCGGGCTCGGTTGACTTCACCTATTAATAAAGCCATTTTAATCTTATTTGTAATTATATCTGGTCGTTATAGAAAATGTGACTTCAAATAACTCTGGTCATGTTATTCTTGAGCTGACAAAAACGAGGCGATTCGCCTATGCAATGTGAAGAATGCTCTATTAGTAGCAAAGATCGGTCGTTTTGAGGGAACCTGGTATACACCCGTACAGATGAAAGACGCCCAACTATATTTCCGTCGCCTAGAGAACTGCCGAGACGGGCTAATAGATAATAGCCGGACTCAGAAAAGCCTTATTCATAAAACAGACTCTACACGGAGGCCGAACTGCAATCAAGAATATAATCCCTGCTCATCACATATCCGAGACTGGACCGAATTTACCGAAGAGCTCTTGTCATTCCTTCTACAGTCCTCATTCACACTCTCTTTCCTTTTGCTTCTCATTTCGACAACATCTACACCACCATTTATAGAACTTTGCATGGTGGCCACTCCTGCAATGATTCCGACACCGGAGTCTAAGCAGAAACATCTACATGGAGCGTCGCGAAAAGAGAAGCAACGCATCACGAAAGCGGTAGTTACAGGACAATTCTGAATGGTCAAACCAATCGCAGAACCAGAGTTTACTCTGGCCGATATCCCATTCGCTGTCGACATGGACATAGACAAAATCTTGGATAATTCAAGATCAACTCCACTTAGTCTCAGCTATTAAGTCTTGCGAATAGTCATATCATTATGAATATATTGTGACTTAAGTTTTTTCGTTCTTTTCGTTTATTAATAAGTATAATAACTATGGGTCGTGTTGTAAGTGGCCCGATGTTTAATCTTGTTATTACATTCACAGAATCATAGATCTTTTTAGAACATTTAAAAAATAGTTTCCAGATGACATAAGACCTTCTATCGACTGTCCAAAATTTTAGATAGGTATCAAGTAGAGAGTAGTTTTGACAACAAAGCTCACATGTCTACTCACACCAAGCCATGATTATACAGTTAGTACGTTTCAATAATCACGTGGTCGTCTGACAACGGATCCCATCGGTTTTTACCTTAGACATTTTTGCATACTTGTCTTCTACACGACTCAACAATTCTATGTATTCGCGACGCATTTAAACCAGCTCTTAATTTCCGGCTCTAACCCGACATTTGGGATTTAATATAATTTCTATAATTTTCAGGGCCGGAGAGAGGGGGGAGACGGGTATTTTTCCCGGGCCCGGTTTTGAAGGGGGCCGGGAAAGGTGCACTAAAATTCGTTATGTTTCATTCAACAAAAACACCGAAGAATATAATATTTATTGAACGATTTGCTGGATTCTATGATTGCTATTCAAAAACAAGGCAGGTTTTGGCAGCACTCATTCAAGGTGCTCCTTAAAAAAAACGCGTTCAATATGTCAGGAATGTATAGTGGTGGCCAAGCAGAAATCAAAAAGATAAATCCTTTGGCAGTTTTCTCACCATGCAGTGGTCACAATCTTAATTTGACTGGTGAAGATGCTTATGGTGGGTTACAGGTACTGCAAAATCTTTACCTCCTCATGCTGTTTCCAGCGTAACCCAGAATACAATTTATAGCTGACCACTTGATACCCGTTGAGCAATCAACGTTGGTACTGTATCAAGGGTTTGGGTACTAGCAAAAAGTGAGTATGCTTAACATACTATAATTGTCTAGTACCCACTGGGGTTCACGGACTGCCGATAGAAGGCCTGTGTCCGGTTTCTTTTCGTCCCCGCGGTAACAATCAACGTTATGAGAAAATCAAAATGCCCAGACATGGATGTACTAGTAAAAATTTATTTGGAACACATGATCAACTTATAATGTCCTAGCCGATTCTTTTGGAGTAGACTCTGACCCAGCAGAATGGAGCGTTAATTGGGCCTGGCTGGCTTGTCTGATTCTTGCCCGCGCCGCTTTACCCGGCCGGATCTTTTTCCTCCGAATTATTGGTGGGGTGCTTTCCTTCTGTTTGTGGAGCAGCTCACTCATGGGTCGGATCTGGGAAATGACCTCTCGATCAAGGTCCTGTTGGTGTACCTTGATCTCCAGCTCCTTCACTCTCATGCGGAGGGCCCGTAGCTCAACCTGATCCTGTGCACTCTGGAGTTGTAGTTGAGTGATCAGCTTCATTCGTTTTTTCATTTCTGCTGGCGGGAACCAGGTACATTCGAAGTTCCGACAATGGGCCTTGACTCGTGCTAGCTTGGCCCGGTATTCCTCTGCCTGTTGTTGCGCCCGTTCTCTATCTGCTCGCATCTCTTCCAGGAGTTTTAGCACTGAAACGAGATAACATTAGTGAGTTTCACATCAGCATCGAGTGTCGAGCATTATTATGATCATTAATCCTAAATGAGGGTAGTCTCCTCGTCGCAGCCCTTCTCTACGCGCACCCAAACCGAGTTCTATGGATTTTACCAAACCTGTCAATGTTACGGAAAATTGTAGTCGATAATAATAATAGTCAACGCTAAGAACATTACCAAGAATCAAGCAATACACACCATTAAATTAATATTGACAACCAAAACTCAACCAAACATTTAACTAAATACAAACTACTAAGACATAACTAATATTATTCTAACTCTGGGTCAAAGTTATCTAACCCAGTACACAATATCACAAGGTACATTAATAACAGAGTCATAATAATTATTTTATTCGCGAGTCTTTAGCACAGATGTTAGGTGTGTCGTGCAGCGCTAATTTTCAGATCGGAAATATCCTTGGCTGAGCTGGCGGTTTTTCGTGGGCGCCCGCGTTTTCTCAGCGGTTCCGGTCCCTGTCGAGGACTCCTTGGGTATTCCAGCCCCCGGCGAAGGGCTGCGGTCCGCTTTGGATGGCATTGGGCTCGGGCGTAGCCGTCGATGTCTTCCAGCTCGCCGGCCAGGACTGATATTTCGAGCCGATGCAACCGGTCCACCGCCTCCTTCGCATCGTCGAATGCGTCGATCAAAGCCAATGCAGGAAGATTGATATATGGCTCCACCTTCGGAATCACCGGGACCACATTCTGGTAGGTCCAATCATGAATCTTATACCAGATCCATCTAGACCGTAGCCGGGCGATTTCTGCGTCCTCCCTCAATCGGACGGCTTCGTCTGCCCCCTCGCCGGTAATTCCTAGGCTCAAGTCGGTCGACGAGTGGCCTTCCTGTACGTTCCTTAATTCAGCATTGGACATGACTGTAATGATAAAAGAGATATTAAAACGAATCTTTGTACCTCCATCTACGTTCGATCACTCCAAAATGCCCAAACACCCCATTACAATTTATATTCAAGCATAATACACATCCAATTCAACAGACAATGATTTTGTAGGTAAAGTAGATTAAATTACGAATTAATTTCCATATTTGATTCATATATCCAATTTAATAAATTAGATCCGGATTGCTAAATTAAATTAAGTTCATGCATTAAAGATTGGTAAATTTGGTTTAACAACTTAAGGGTGGACAAAATTAAAATAGAAAAATTAGAATTTCGTAAATTAAATTAAAATCACATATTCGAATGAATTTGTTTAACTTATTTAAAAGTTTAACTTGTTATTTCACATTAGTTTCCTTTTTTAAAAAAAAATTTTTCCCTTTATTCAACAAAATTATGCTACTAAGACCCACTATGGAAAACGGCATTGTTAATTGTCTGAATTTATTTCGGCTCTTCGCAATCCCTGACCATAGTGGTTGTAGGTGGCCAGATCATCTATTGATATTTGGTGGGTAAGTCAAATTTTGATTCTGATAAATTCGTTTTATTTCAGAAATGGATTTCCAAACCCTCCGTTTCGGGCATGACACCTCCATCGGATAGCGTATTCGGTATATTACTGTTTGGCGGTAACCCAAAATATGCCGACCTACTCAATTTGTGAGGTGTTTAGATGGAAATTTCTATTCATTTTTCAAATTTGGATCTATGCCGTGGGAATGTAAGACAATAATTTGAACTTGAGGGAATTTCGAGTGACTCTCCTTTCATTCACCCTCCCACATCATCGGTAAGGCTTTTACAGTGGTTAAAATGATTTCTTAAATAAAAATAAAAAAAATTTCTTTTTCCTTTTGATTTCATTGAATGATTTTTCGCTTTTGTTGCATTTAATTAAATAATTTATTTAGTGTAAGGTAATAGTTATTAGACAATTTTGTTAGTTTCTCCTTTTAGGTAATTAGCGGTTATAACTGTAATATCTATTCCTCATTGTTCCTGGTTCATGGTTGTAAGGAACATGTATCCTAGTTTAAGCGGAGTCCCTTGTCTTTTCTGGTATGCATGGATTCTACTTCTGGAATAACAGGGGTTAA
>CAUHTR010004553.1:0-35340 GCA_959609185.1 Schmidtea polychroa | reverse complement strand
AGCTACTAATAATAATATCATTATTGTTATTAAAAAAGTACATGATGAGATAAGCCTTTTGGTGCAAAGAAATTATCAAATGAACATATTTACAATTATTAGATAATCTTTTTCTTGTTATATCCAATTAGTATTTAACATTAAATTTCATTTAGGAAAAAATTTATGGCCATTGCTTTTCTAATATGGGAAGGATTATTCATAACGGAGGAAGTATTGAAGTACCAATCAAGTAAATGTGAAAATCTTTTAATTTAATTGAGTAGATATGAATGAATCAGTAAATATATCGATGATAATTTTTATATTCACAAATTTTCAAGTGATTTATATTTATATATATATATATATATATATATATATATATATATATATATATATATATATATATATATATATATATATATATATATATATATATATATATATATATATATATAATTTACAATTACTATATATAGAAGAAAAAGATAAATAGTATTAAAAGTAATTATATATAATTATAAAATAATTAATATTTTTGGAAACACATATTATTTATTAATATAAATTAGTAATATAAATATAATTTTGATTTTGTGGGTCAAAAGATTCAATGTTATAAAAATGAATTTTGAGAGTTTTCGGTTAGGAGAATTCATAATTTTTGGTAAATATTTGAATTGGAGAAGTAATATTTTCCTGTAAATTTAAGAAAAGATGAATATACTGTCTTGATTATTTTCTACAATAAATACTCCTACATTTTACATGTAAAAATTTGTTTCCAAAATGAAATGGCTTGACCTACATAATTTTTGTTATGTCTTATTCACTGTCTTTTCGTGAGTTAAAGAATATGAATTTAATTCTATAATATAAACTTATCTATGTTTGATATTATATGAAACTTATTATATTATGACATTTATTGATGATGTTATTGATGTTATTGACCTAAATTTTTTTTGTTATGTCCTATTTACTGTCTTTTCGTGTGTTAAGCTTGTCTATAAGCTTGTCTATGTTTCATAATTTATCGATGATGTTATATTATGGCGTGACCTACATTTAATTTAGAAACTTTCGTGCAATAGCAATAGTGCATAGTAGCATATAATGAGGACTCCAGCGACACTTTCAAGGTCATGGAATATCAAGATCAAATATAGACCAATCGAATCATTTATTATTTATTTTTTTTTTTAAATTAACATTTTATTTAATTACTTCTTTTTAATTTTTTCTTTTTAATTTTATTAATTAATTAATTTATGATGTTATATTTTAATTACTTACTTTAGTTAATTTTTAATTTATTACATTTAATTAATTTATTAGTTTATTAATATTTTATTTTAATTACTTACGCTATTTAATTATTATTATTATTATTATTTTTATTTTATTTATTTATTTTTTTCTTTAATTAATTTATTTTTTATTTTTATTTAATTACTTCTATTTATTTTTTTTTTCTTTTTAATTTTCTTAATTAATTATTTTATTATGTTTTTATTTTAGTATTATTTTATTTATTTATTATTATTATTATTATTATTATTATTTTTTTTTAATTTTACATTTACATTATATTCTAACAAGAGGTAAATTATAACAATAATATTTCAATTTGAATAAAATTTTAATTAGTAATATTCAATTTGAATAATTTAATTAGAAATTATTTAATTTATTATAAAATAAAACGCTGAGTTAATTTTAGATAAACCGGATATTAATTTTTCGGAAAAAATAAATAAAATAAACACAAAAATAATATTTCTTACTTGAAACTAATTATCTAAATTAATTGGACAAATGAATAATTAAATGATAAAACACATTTTAATTAACTAAGTCAAACAATTCACAATATATATTTTATTATTCACATAAATTTAATTGTTAAAGTGCTTGTTTCGATTTGCATTCATTTCTAGACATAGTAGTTGCAATATGCATTTGGCGAATCTTATAGTGACCTGTAGGCATAACTTTCATTACAATTGTACCAATACCTTTTATCGTCCAAACATTGGAGAGCTCGTTTTTCTGTCATGAAAGTATACAACTGATGATTGACACTTCCTATTCTTTTTTGTGGGATGCTCACTGTTCCACCATCAGTATACACTTTTTTATAGGCTTCATGTGTAAGATTAGAGTTTGTAAGTCTTATTCCTTTGGCTTTTAGAGTGTTTTTATCGCCTTGGAGTGAGTAGCACTTGGGTCGAAGAAACACCCATTCTTTATATTGATTTCCTTTATTCTCATCCTTAACTTTCCCGATTACAGAACAAATTTTATCAGAGAACAACGGATCGGTCACTGGATAATTTGAAGTATCTAGGAGCCCATCTTCAATCATTTTTGGATATAGTTGTAAGCGTAAATCTACATTTTTACACTCTAAAAAGAAGGAATCTGTGTCACCAGCTACGATATTAATTTGACAATTGAATTTTTCTCTATAACTCTGTAGTTCTTTATATTGAAATTGGTACATGCGAAGTTTGGATAAATCAAGTACGGTTTGTCCAATATACATTGGTCTATCTAAACACACAATTTCCTTATTGAGTATAACAGCAATGAGATCATCCGCAATCTTGATGCTACGACGAAACATAGGATGACTACAATAAGTTATCAATCTTTTGCTTTTGCTGCATAATCTCAAATTTATACGTTTCTTCAAGTTTTCCACAGTTTTACCGTATAAACTGTTGTTCTTTAACTTATAATAATCTCGCTGAAACGAATCCGTACTAGCTGCTCTCATTTTGGTATTGTAATCAATATATCCTTTGAAAATAGCCACTTGTTTGAATTCTACAGCACGATTAACTTTTGTGACTTTTGCGCCGTAACTCAACCACTCTGTCAAAACTCTACTATTAACTACATAGTTTTTCTTAGGCTCATGAGTTAACAACAGCTTTTCAACTTTACTACCAGGTGGATAACAAAGCTCAGGAGCTATAGGTAAATCATCTAGCTTATCTTGTATACTATCAGGAATGACGATGTCAACCTCTAGAACATATCCACGATCTCCATCAAACTCATCCCCATTTGCACATCTTTCAACAATACCATTCATTTCAGTCTGATCATTTATCCATCTAAATTCCCCAACAGGGAAGTTTTTGCGACAGCGCCCATCCATATAAATTATTAACATCTAGGTATGACATTTGTGTTGATTCATCAGCTTCAACATGATGTTTGTTGATAAATGTCATTCCACCACGAATACCAGCTTCAAATAAACGGTAAAGCTCTGGATCTTGAATAAGTTCTACCGGTTCAGGTAACTGTTTAATAGCTGATGCCCAACTTAATCCGGGTATGGAAACAAACGATAGAGCCTCAAGTCCATCTTCGTCAAATGTTTTTTCTCTGAAAGCTTCAAAAACATCGGCCAACAGAAAAACATCCAACTTGAGATATACGAGCATGTAATCTAGCAGTGTCTCACAGTTGTATTGTTGCCAGATTCGATTTGCATGTATATAATCTTCTTGACTAACTCCCTCCCAAATCGGTGGTAATTCTGTTATTGACTGTAAAACATCCATTGATGTAGCCATATCATAAGGAAAAATGGTTTTACAAGTCATCATCTGTGATTCGAAAACATCTGAGGTCAGTGGAAGACATGGTAAATTTCTTGATAAATTTGCCAAGCTGCTATTTAAAAATTGTAAAGAATCAATGAATCTAATTCTTCTGCCTTTCGATGTCGCTGTAAGTGTGAGAAACTTTTCTGTTGATTGAGGAAGAACATTTAAATTCCAATCAGGGAATTTTCCAATTGCATATTTTAATATATGATGAATGTCATATCCACGAAGATTATGAAATACAACAGGTAAAGACGGATTGATTCTTCTAGCCAAGTTGCAATCTTGACATGCTGCTCCGAGATATTGACCAGTAAAATGATCATGATCTCGAACAGGTATATTGATAATCTTTTTACAAAGGTAGCAATGAGTTTGATTCGTAAATTCTTCCTGCTGTTCCCAAGTGAGTTCCATCATTTCCTTTGATCCATTAATTTTATACCACGGATAAACTATGTCTGTAGCTATATCATCCAATGCTTGTATGAACTGAATGATACAGTTTTCCCCAACAAATGTTTCATTTCGGATCGGACAACCTTGATGAAGAAGCACAAATTCAGATGCAATCGGCTCATGTTTTTGGAAGTGTTTGTCATCTAGAGGTAATATCGATTCAAAGTCCGCGTAGACAACAAACTGCTGTTTTATAGTTTTACTCCAGTCTTTAAATTCGATATATTTATTCTCTGGCATTGAGTATAGAGTCGTCCGCTCCACATTTTTCCTACAAAGACCTATATGTCTTTCAAAAGCAGGACGTTTTCGAAACCCATGAAGACATGTATGACACCATTGTGATTGGATTCTGACTCCTTCTACTCTATCTCTGTAATTTAGCAGTCGATCGAGATTGGTTACAGCCAAAAAATGATAATTTAATTCTAAGATAAATTTAATTAATATTTTAATGATTAAAGGAAATATTACCTTCTTCAATCAATAAGAGATATATCTGAGATCCCGTCGAAGTACTTCTATATACCAAGTCAACGAACGGATTCTTGAAAATATCATTAGTTTTTTGTTTAATTGGATCTTTATTATATTTGAGAACATTGATCGCTAGATTAGGATTCATTGCTTCAAATTGGCAAATGTTAACCAACTTCATTGGAAACCAATATTTCATTACTCTTTCTCTGTGGTGTTTTATGTCATCATAATGTAATACAGCCAGTATGCCATATAAAAAGCAGAATTGATCATTATTTTGAACATTAACTAAAGCCTGACAGTTTTTCAGGTAATTTGGCGTTTTAATGTAACTTGAACCTAAGTAAATATCTTGATTTATATATATAATAATGTAAATAAACTTACCAGATACATGTATTATGTCTGATAATTTAGTTAAAATCATAGTAACTTCTAATATTTTTATGAATTCTCCACCCACTACTTTGTTGAGTGTATTTCTCCAACTTATCTTTTAATTTTTCAATTCCATCATTAATAAATGAAGATGACATTGTAATTGCTTTATTCGACAAACACCATTTTTTAATTTCACCATCCTCTTTGATAAACTCTGCACAAAGTCCAAATTGGATTTTTACTGTCCCCATTCGTTGAATATGATCTTCTATTTCTTTGATGAGACAATCTGGAACAACAATGTCAGGAGAATTAATTGCAGATACATCGCTTGTCAATTCAACACGAGAATCATTTAAGTCAGACTCCCGACGTGGACACAATTGTATGTTAGAGTCTCCATTTCCGTAAAATATTGACTTTCGTTTTGTGGTGCCAGAGTTTTGTCTAACTATATTTATAATTAATATTAAACAACTTAAATAACATAACTTGTAACATATTCTTTAATCTGCTTAGGATCGTATGATGTATTCATTTTCGATTGTACTATAAAAAATTAATAATTGTTAATAGTAGAAAGAGTATTACTTTTAGTGATCATCCTGCTCTTCGTTTCTTCGAATCTTCTAAGATGGTGTCCGTGTTGTCGTACAAACATTAACCACCTACCTGGTGATATAATGAGACATTCCGGACATATGTAACCCGATAAGGTAGAGTCATTTATCTTGAAATATGATGATGTAACTGATTTACAGTTCTCCACATCTTCATGACTTTCGGCAATACAAAATTTATATAAACTGCATCCGTTCACTAAAAGAAAATAATCATTAATATTAGATTATATAAGTTAAATTAAAAGTTTAAATGACAAACATTTGAAAAGTTACTGCTTATATATTACACATGATTAAATTCTGACCAATCAAAATCAAGGAAGGGGTAGGAAAAATAAATAAATATATTCTGACCAATCAAAATCAAGGAAGGGGTAGGAAAAATAAATGCATTACGTTGCAGTATTTTAAAAACACATTTTGACGCTAAAGTTGACTTATTTAACATTTTCATAATAATTTAATAAAAATAATGTGATGAACCCACAAAGTAATATCATTTTTCATCAAATTGCAAAACAGTAATAACGTTTTCATAAAATTGTAACAAAGTAATAACATATTTCAGATAAATTTAATGTGATAAAAATAATGTGATGAACCCACAAAGTAATATCATTTTGCATCAAATTGCAAAACAGTAATAACGTTTTCATAAAATTGTAACAAAGTAATAACATATTTCAGATAAATTTTCAACAGTTGTAAAATATTTAAGCAAATTGTAACAAGATTAGAAAATATTACAACAAAGTAGTAACATATTTCAGAAATTTCAACAAAGTTGTAAAATATTTATCAAATTGTAACTAAAATAATAAAAATATTGCAACAAAGTAATAAAATAATGATGTTAATTGGGACAAATCAATACATTATTTCGAAGACGGACAACAAATTAAAAAGAATATTGTAATAAATTGTGAAATCTTTCAGTAAATTACAACAAAGTAATAACATATTTCGGAAATATTTCACCAGATGTAAAATATTTAAGCAAATTGTTATAAGATTATAAAAATATTGCAACAAAGTAATAAAATAATACAACATTTTAAACTCTAGATCAATCCATTTTATAGAAAATTAAATTTTATCTCTATAATATATGAATAAATTACGTTAACTGTATGAAAAATACAAATTTATCGTAAAAACATGTGTGTATTACACACAAAACAAGATACATAATTTCTAATCATTCCATTTTATAGAAAATTAAATTTTATCTATATATTATATGAAGAAAATCCTAAGAAAATTACGTTAACTGTATGAAAAATACAAATTTATCGTAAAAACATGTGTGTATTACACAAAACATACTAGACATACTTTTTAATCAAGCTATTTTATAGAAAATTAAATTTTATCCATATAATATATGAATAAAATCCTAAGAAAATTACGTTAACTGTATGAAAAAATACAAATTTATCGTAAAAACATGTGTGTATTTCACACAAAACAAGATACATAATTTCTAATCAATCCATTTTATAGAAAATTAAATTTTATCTATATATTATATGAATTAAATCCTAAGAAAATTACGTTAACTGTATGAAAAATACAAATTTATCGTAAAAACATGTGTGTATTACACACAACATACGAGACATAATTTTTAATCAAGATATTTTATAGAAAATTAAATTTTATCTATATAATATATGAATAAAAATCCAAGAAAATTACGTTAACCGCGCGAAAAATACAAATTTATCGTAAAAACATGTGTGTATTACACACAAAGCGACAAACTAAAGTTTTAATTGAGCCATTTTGTAGAGAATTAAATTCTGCCTATACATGGTTACACTTAAATCCCAATCGAACAAAGAGAAAAGAGAGAAAAAGAGAGAGAAAAAACAGTAGAGTTTATCACATTATTAGAATATTTTAATTCGTTAGTAACTCATATATTAGAAATAATTTTATATATCCTCATCACTTATAGCCCCCAGATTTTCCACTAATCCTCCCAACAAATATTTCTTTGAAAATTTTATTAAATATTTTTTATTAAAGTCATTATTTTAATGAATTTCATGAAATAATTTTAAATAAATGCAATTAATATATTTCCATCTTATCTATGCCACTTCTCGCTATATTTACATTTACTTTCCATTAATGAATAATTCAAGCACTTATTTTCACTTTTTTGAATTTCAATATTAATTAATCATAGAATAATGATGATTCTTACCACCTGAGAATAATATTGTTAATTTTATCTCTGTGTTATCTTTCGATTTTACGCTGCTTACCATTTTAGAATAAGATTTTTTATTAAAATTTGTGTTAATTTGACTGATTCAATTTGATGGAGTTATAGTTAATTCGTTTTATTATATATACTCTGAGTTTATCCGACAACATATTTTCTCCCTCTATGGGTACTGCTTGTAAGGGTATTGGTCGTAAGGGTACTGATCGTAAAGGTACTGCTGTGTTTTATTTAGGCAAATATTTGGTTATTATTTGGCGTTAAATTCATTGGTAATTTTTTAGAGTTAGCGGGATTTTACCAACATTTTTTTTTTGTGAATTTCATGTTAATTGAAAGAATATTTAAGGCTTAGTGTTAATTCTAAGATAAATTTAATTAATTTCTTGATAATTTGCTATATTTTATTGACTTGTTTTTAAATTTTAAATAAAAATTAATTTTTAATGAGGTTAATAATCAAGTGATAGGATAAATTTTGATGATGATGACTTTGTAATGATATTGAATTTGACTAAATTAATATATCAATATATTTTTCTAAGAATATTTACACATTGATGATACTTTAAAATATTGAAAATCTAAAGTTGAAACCAACTAATTTTATCATGATGATGATATATTTGAAATCTACTTGAAAATTAATGTAAAATATACTGAAATTTGTGATTTAGTTTGAAAGATATATCATTTTATAATGGCTATAATTAGCCGAATCGATGATCTATCAATATATTTCATCTCTAATTAGATATTTGATGATACATGTGGTTAAATATTTATTTTAATGAATTTTGATCTTTTAGTGACTCTTTGAATTTAGCTACTAAATTATTTCAATGGAAAAATGTCTGTAACAATTAAATAAAATTCATATTTTGAAGAATTTTCAATAGATTTTAAGATATATTAAAGGGCTCAAGTGGGTGAAATTATAGTCGGTTAGATTTAGTGAGGGTTCGGTTAAGTTGGGAATATATAGTATTTAAAGGGGGATATATTTACACATTGATGAACTTTAAAATATTGAAAATCTAAAGTTGAAACCATCTAATTTTTTCACGATGATGATATATTTGAAATCTACTTGAAAATTATTGTAAAATATACTGAAATTTGTGATTTAGTTTGAAAGATATATCATGTTATAATGGTTATAATTAGTTGAATCGATGAAGAATTATGATCAATCAATGAGATATTATCATCTCTAGTTAGGTATTTGATGATACATGTGGTTAAATATTTATTTTAATGAATTTTGATCTTTTAGTGACTCTTTGAATTTAGCTACTAAATTATTTCAATGGAAAAATGTCTGTAACAATTAAATAAAATTCATATTTTGAAGAATTTTCTATAGATTTTAAGATATATTAAAGGGCTCAAGTGGGTGAAATTATAGTCGGTTAGATTTAGTGAGGGTTCGGTTAAGTTGGGAATATATAGTATTTAAAGGGGGATATATTTACACATTGATGAACTTTAAAATATTGAAAATCTAAAGTTGAAACCATCTAATTTTTTCACGATGATGATATATTTGAAATCTACTTGAAAATTATTGTAAAATATACTGAAATTTGTGATTTAGTTTGAAAGATATATCATTTTATAATGGTTATAATTAGTTGAATCGATGAAGAATTATGATCAATCAATGAGATATTATCATCTCTAGTTAGGTATTTGATGATACATGTGGTTAAATATTTATTTTAATGAATTTTGATCTTTTAGTGACTCTTTGAATTTAGCTACTAAATTATTTCAATGGAAAAATGTCTGTAACAATTAAATAAAATTCATATTTTGAAGAATTTTCTATAGATTTTAAGATATATTAAAGGGCTCAAGTGGGTGAAATTATAGTCGGTTAGATTTAGTGAGGGTTCGGTTAAGTTGGGAATATATAGTATTTAAAGGGGGATATAGTCGATTGAATGTTTAAAGCGGTAGAAATATTTGGTGAGGGATCGGTTAGGGTGGAAATGTTTTGAATATTTAAATGGGTGATGTTCTTATTGGAAATGTTTCAAGGGAAATAGTCAGCTGTGAATAGTTCCTGTGAAATTATATCGTTTTAGAGGTTGCACAGTAATTTATGTTTCAGAACCAGTTTTAATTAATTATCCACGGTTTTATTAATGGTTAATGATCAATTTACTTGTTTTTGACAATGAGAAATTTGAAATCTTTAGAATTAATTGATATCAATGGTTATTGCTTTAAATTATTTTTATTTAAGAAGTTATTTTATTCATTTTGGGGATATCGTTGACAAAGCTTGAGAAATATTAACTTAAAAGAATTGGAAAACAACTAAAGAAAAATGATCTTTGAAGGAAATTTATGATTTTAATTAGAAATTAAATCGGTTGAATATCTATTGAAGGAATATTGTTATCGGGTGGAAAAATAATATTTTGCTAAATTACCTTTGGTAAATATTATTATTATTTTATATGACAAAATTAACCAATATTCATAAATTTATCGTACAAAATATCCATGTTTTGGTTACTCAAACATCTTAAATTTCTCGCAAAGATATATTACGTCTAATGATCATCTAATTAAATTAGAAAATAATTGTTACTTTTTAATATATATTTCTAACTAATAAGCCCCTTAATTGGATAAATGATAACCATATTTCTATTATGACTCCTTTAATTATTTTTGCCTCAAACAAATTTACTCCAAATGATAAAGAATTTAAAATTATCAATGAATAATGACCATGTTTTTCTCATATTATTAACTATTGTAACGAACATTAGATGAATAAATTAATTTTTGCTTTAAATAACTACAAAGTTAACCAATAAATTAGTCGCTCGACATAAGTGTAAAGTTACATTTAAAATATTCAAGATCATCTCACTAAATTACCTAAGAATTTCTAAATGATTAATATTGCGACATGTTGAATGTGACCAGTACCCTTGCTAGCAATACCCATAGGGGGACAGAATATTTTGTCGGATAAACTAGGAGTATATGGTCTTTATTGATATATCAAAATACTGTTATTTATAAATTAACTAAAAATACTATATTATTTTACTGAATGATACCTTAAATGTTTTTAATATACATATTTCTAAAATAAATCAACAGTTCAAACCAACAACATGTATGCAAGACCACCCATTGTTAATTTATTTCCAGTGTCACGTCCCTTGAAAATACCGTGAGTGTTTTAACAAAACTGAGCTCAAAGAAACTTTCCAGATAACAACTCTCCTGAATGTTTTGAACAAAAATGAGCGAAATTGAGAACAAACGATTAGATGGCGATTAACTTCTGGCCACAACCCTAACAACATGAAAATTAAGATTTTAATTATTGAATTCGTTGTTTTCTGCATGGAAATACTAACAGAATATTTTTTAATTCAAAAAATCTTCATTATAAATTTTTGAATTTAAAAAATTAAATGAAGGATATATAAGTGTACATAATATTATAATATTATATAAAATTATACTGTATTTATTAATAAATTTAGAATACATAAAATTATAATATTATAATATTTTATAAATACTATATAATAATGTTTAAATATGCTTAAATAACTAAATTGTTTAAATATGTTTAAATACTAAATTTAAATTATTTAAATTTAAATTAATTAAATATAATTATGATATAACTTTATTTCTTTCGTTTTAGTATCCATAAAGTAAGTAAATAAAGAATTTACTACAATATTTTAATTATTTTACTTAGTAATGAAGAAAATGAATTATATGATTATGAAGAAGATGAGTCAGACAAAATGGTGAAACACTAAAGGACTTATGTTCTGGATTTAGAGATTTCTTATTAAAACATGAATTATATGATTATGAAGATGAACTAAATGGTGAAACACTAAAGGAGTTATAGTTTTTAGATTTAGAGATTTCTTATTAAAATATGAATTATATGATTATGAAGAAGATGAACCAGACAAACTGGTGAAACACTAAATGACTTATGTTCTGGATTTCTTAAATGAATTAGCTGATTGTGGGTGTCCTTCAACATGAATTATCAGACTTAAATTATGTAAACTTTCAACGAATGTCAAGAAAAATGGGAAAAATCGACGTTTTAGCAATTAAGTAAAGTACTCCTCATACCTGAAGAATATTATTATTAATGTAAGATATGAATTAATTCTTTAAAATAAATATATTATATTTAGGTATCTGTGTTTTATGGTGGGAAATGATAAGAAATGATATTGATAAAGTATACCACAAATAACAGTTGCCTAATTTATCAAGCCTGTGATGATAAAATGTTAGATAATGTAAGTTATTTGCTTTTAAATCAATATAAATTTTAGCAATGATAGTTGACACCGCATCAGAAACTAAGAAATATTCGCAAGATGTATTCCATGAAATCACTATCAAATGGCCTGATGGAGAGATTAATTTTGAGATAGATTACCAGCAGAAGAGCGAGAAAAATTTGTAAATTAAATATAATAGGGTTGGGTGGGTCCTCTTTATCCCTTAATTAATATATATTTACAAGCTGATCGTCGTGGTGTGCGGTTGTAATCTAACTAGTGGGAGGCCTCTGTAAATATATATTTGTGTTAGTGAAAACATTAATTAATTTGGTTATAGTGCCAATGACGCATGTATTTTGAAATTATACGTTTCGAATGTGCTGGTAGTTGACTACCCATGCTAGGCGTAATGTTCCGTACGGAAAGCTATAATGCCCAGGTTCTTCTGACCCCACTTGGGGGAGGCACAGACGACCCTTGTGGACGCGAACAAATATCCACCGTGTCTTTCAGGCACAGATATTTGGTCACTGCTCATTAGGCCTGGCAATACTAAATGCATAAACTTTGCCTTGTCCTCTCTTGTCTTGATTTTTATCGTTTAAATATTAAAGTGTGTGTGATAAGTTTTATTTACTAACCTTAATAAACCATAATATGCTTTAAACTCGAAAACCCTTGCGATATGTTGAATGTGAGTAGTACCCTTGTGACCAATACCCATAGGGGGACAGAATATCTTGTCGGATAGACTCTGACTATATACATCCATGTTAAACAAGGTATGTGTATAAAGAATGTATGTATAAAATTATCGCTCCTTATTGACAACTTCCTGTAAAGGCAAACACCGAATATTGCAAACATATAATAATTCTCTACCCCATAACTTAGTGTGTAAAAATTATTTTAGGTTTTTGACTAATTATAATAATAATAATAATAATAATAATAATAATAATAATAATAATAATAATAATATTAATAATAATAATAATAATAATAATAATAATAATAATAATAATAATAATAATAATAATAATAATAATAATAATACTTTGAAATTGTATTTGAAAATAATTTGCGACATGTTGATTGTGAGCAGTACCTTGTGACCATACCCACAGGGGGACAGAATATCTTGTCGGATAAACTCAGAGTATATATAATAATAATCATAATAATAATATTAATAATAATAATATTGATTAAAACTTTGAAAATAATTCTTTGAAAATAATACTTTGAACAATATTTGATGAAAAAGTTCCTGAAATAATCATGAAAATGTTGAAAATCGTGAAAATATTGAAAATGTAGAAAATTATGAAAAATATTGATAATTATTAAAAAATGCAAATGATGAAAATGTTGAAAATCATGAAATTGACGTAGAAATTAAGTTTTATGAATATGTAAGTAAATAATAATAATGAAACTTCTAAAAAAAAAATAATAATTAGAACTTTGCAAATAATAATAATAATTCTTTGAAAATAACTTTGAAAATATTAATAATAATAATAAGATGAAAAACTTTCAAAATAACTGTAAAATAATAATTTAAAATAATAATAATAATAATAATAGTAAAGAAATATTGAAAAATATTGAAAATTATTAAAATATTCATGCAAATGATGAAAATGTTGAAAATCATGAAATTGATGTAGAAATTAAGTTTTATGAATAATTGCAAATAATAATAATAATAATAATAATAATAATAATAATAATAATAATAATATTGATTAAAACTTTGAAAATAATAATAATAATAATATCTTTTGCGCGGGCGTTACTATTTTAAAAGAAAAATATTGAAAATTCAAAAAATAATAATATGTAATCAACGATTTAAACAAAATTATATTATTACGTAATCGATAATTAAAACAAAAAATTATGTAATCAATGATTTAAACAAAATTAGATTATTATGTAATCGATAATTAAAACAAAAATTATTAGTTCTAAAAATATGATGAGTCATTGTATGAGTCATCGTTCTAAAAATGATGAGTCATCGTTCTAAAAATATGATGAGTCATTGGTTGAGTCATCGTTCTAAAAATGTGATGAGTCATCGTTCTAAAAATATGAGGCATCGTTCTAAAAATATGACGTAATCATTCTAAAAATAAGAGGCATCATTCTAAAAATAAGAGGCATCGTTCTAAAAATAAGAGGCATCGTTCTAAAAATATTAGGCATCGTTCTAAAAATAATAGGCATCGTTCTAAAATTATGACGTAATCATTCTAAAAATATTAGGCACCATTCTAAAAATATTAGGCATCGTTCTAAAAATATTAGGCATCGTTCTAAAAATATTAGGCATCATTCTAAAAATATTAGGCATCGTTCTAAAAGTATGAGGCATCGTTCTAAAAATATTAGGCATCGTTCTAAAATTATGACGTAATCATTCTAAAAATATTAGGCATCATTCTAAAAATATTAGTTCTAAAAATATGATGAGTCATCGTATGAGTCATCGTTCTAAAAACATTAGGCATCATTCTAAAAATATTAGGCATCGTTCTAAAATTATGACGTAATCATTCTAAAAATATTAGGCATCATTCTAAAAATATTAGGCATCGTTCTAAAAGTATGACGTAATAGTTCTAAAAATATTAGGCATCATTCTAAAAATAATAGGTACCATTCTAAAAATAATAGGCATCGTTGAGTGAGTCATTCTCTTTGTTAATATTAATGATGATGATACCTTCAATAGCTCATTTGAAAGGTCTTGGACTATGCTTTAAGATGAGGTATCGTCCAATAAAATCCGTTGGTGGGAACATTAATTTTTGGGAAGAAAAAAAGTAGGTCACCGCTGGGCCAATTAATAATATTTTGAAAAATAATAATAATTTAACGTTGAAAAGATGATGGTCATCAATTGTTAATAACATTAAAACTATTAAAGATATATCAGATACCTATAGCTCATTCGAAAGGTCTTGGACTGAGCTTTAAGATGAGGTATCGTCCAATAAAATCCGTTGGTGGGAACATTAATTTTTGGGAAGAAAAAAAGTAGGTCACCGCCCGGCCAATTAATTTAAACAAAAAATTAAATTAAAAAAAAAATGACCTTGACCTTTTATTAAAAAAAAAATTTTCCCGGGGGGGAGGGGGGGGTATATGTGGCCGGGCGGTGACCTGGTCTGGGGAGCCCCAATCATACTACTGTCCTGGAGTCCTCATTATATGCTACTGTGCATATATATTTCGTGACATATATAACATTATAAGTTGACCTACAAATTTTAGATTGGGGGGGTGGGTTGTTGTGCCAGAAATGACCAGTTCTAGCGGTGACCAATATATCTACTTAATTGTATTTTCAAGCTTGGTTTATCATCAAAATATAATAAAATTATGTAAGAAATGTAACATTAAAATTATCATGTTGGAAACGATTATCGAATGGTAGGTTAATAGGGTATTGACTCTGGCTATAAAAAATTAAGGGTATTCAAAACCTTTGATAAAACCTTTTAATGAGTAAAAATATAAAGCAGTGCAACAATGAAAAATTAATCTAGTCAAGTATCTTGTAAGTAAAGAGTAAAAAGATTCAATCAATAATCTAGGAACATTTTTATATAGTTAAATGAAGAGAAAGAAAGCGAGAAAAAAGGTTGAAAGACATAAATTTTTACTGTCTTGTTTAAATATCAATTGTCAACGTTGAAAAATTAAATTTATTATTTAGCGGCAATTATTAATTTATTTATTATTTAGAGGCAATAAATTCTATTCCTTATTTATTTATTTTATTTTTTATTTAATATCAATAAAAAGAGAAATATAATTATAAATTAATATTTTTACATCTCTCATTAAGCAATAATTATTATTAGAATTGAGAACGATGAAATGAACAATATGAAGATTAAACCGACATTAGTCAGTGAGTTTTAGTAATAATAATAATAATTATTATTATTATTATATCAATTATAATAATAATAATAATAATAATAATAATAATAATAATAATAATAATAATAATAATAATAATAATAATAATAATAATAATAATAATAATAATAATAATAATAATAATTATAATAATAATAATAATAATAATAATAATAATAATAATAATAATAATAATAATAATAATAATAATAATAATAATAATAATAATAATAATAATAATAATAATAATAAAATTTGTTTTTCCAACCGAGGAAATTTTAAACCGTTATTAGAAAAAAAAGATATATTTTTATAATAAATAAATACTATAACTCATGACCCATAAAACGGTTTGGAATTTAAGGAACTAAAATGTATCATTTATAAGTTTTTACTCCATATTCTGTTAAGGTGAGCAGAGTAGTTTAGAATGACTTTCATTATCAACTCTAAGTTGAGACGATGAAATTGAAAAGAAAGACTAAATGCCATATAGGAGTGTAAAGTTGCACTGTATAAAGAGAGCAAAATCAGTACCTTAGCATAATGATAATAATGAACTAGCCAATTAACTGTTTGACTTCATTTGATAGGACGTAAACCAGATAATATGTGTATATGGACGGCGTTCATTTGTGGACATGCTTAGGAACACCAATAATTCTAATAATTCTAAACACATCCTCTACTTTCTGTAATAGCATAAATGACACTATAACTGAGCTCATTACAATCATTTTATATTTTACATTTTATTTGTGTAATAAACTATTATTATTCTCCCTAAAACCATTTTAATTACGTTGGTTTGCCATTACTACAACACTTGAGGAGTACGGTGGCGGAGGTGATATAGACTTAACTATTCAATTTACAATAAGAATAGAAATAACTTAGCAGTAGTAATCCAAATTTGCATGGCATAAAATAACCCGAAAATTAAAACAAAAATTGAAACTTTATTAATCAATAAATTATGTTATTCCAGTAAAACTTAAAGAAGATTCTGTGAAAAAAGTAAATTTTTCTTATATAAATATTTTCATTGGATAAAATTTTTTTTTTATTTTAGAACAATTTTATGATGAAAATGAGTGGATTTGATTTGGATAAAAAAGATTTATTTGGCAAATCTGATCCCTATATAATTCTTTTCAAGAAATCTGATAAGGGAAAGTAGGTGATTTGTAAATTTGTAAATTTGCATTTTATTTTTTTAAATAATTTTAAATATAATAAATTACTATATATTTGTAATATTTGTTATTATTATTATTATTATTATTATTATTATTATTATTATTATTATTATTATTATTATTATTATTATTATTATTATTATTATTATTATTATCAATAATAATATTAATATAATTATTTACGTAAATATTACCAGTGATTTCGATTTTGGGCACTGCATTTGATTTACTTAAATTTTTAATTAGTTTTTAAACTGCTTTTAAAAAATTCTTTAAAAAGTGAATGGCTGTTTAAATGAGATTATTTTATGATATTATTGATTTTTTTGTAGATTTTTCATAATGGGGAATCAAATTTTTCCAAGTCCAGAATTTCAATTTCACTTGAATTTCATGAAAATTACTTCGTTTTCTGTTGATTTTGAAATTTCAAATATAAACATTTAAAAGATAAAATAATAATAATAATAATAAAATTAAATATTTTAAGAACTTTTTTTAATTTTCACCACTGATTTCTTTTCAAATGAGATTGTATTTATTAAAAAGCTTGACTATGAATCACTAAAGATATCGATGTTTTTTTTTTGACATTCACGAATTATCAGTATTACCTTAGAATATAAAAAAAACATCGATATCATTACTGATTCATTGTCAAGTTTATAATAAAATTAAAATAAGAAAATAATAATAAGGATAATTTATGGAATTTAATTAATTAATTAAAATTGTTTTAATTAATGCATATATGTTATAGATGGATCAGAACATACAGGACTGAAATAATCAAAAATAACCTAAATCCCGATTGGAGATCTATTCCAATTTGTTTAAATAAGCTCTGCGATGGTGACATAAATAAGTGGGAATTTATTATTTTATTTTTCACAATTTTTTATTTCATTTTAATTATAAAGATTGAGAATATTTACACGGAACAAATCATGAATTAATTAAGAAATTTATTATTTTTATTTTCTTACTATTATTAAAGTTGTCTCTTGTTTAACCGGAGTTAAATTTAAGAAAAGATTCTCTTTGACATTTTATTTAATAATTAAAATGTGTTGCTACTTATTGATGCAAAAGTGAAATAAAAATATAATTATATTATTTGAGTAATATCCGTAAGGTAATTATATGGAGATTCAATCTTTTTCTTATTCTTTTTAGGTTTGTTTTATTAATATTCAGTAGTTTTGTTTAAATGCGTCAACCCATTAAAACTAGTAAACCATTCTCGAGAAAAAATTGTGTATATAAAATTTGTTTAAAATGTTATAATTTAATTTAATTTTTTTTCCATTTCAGGTTTCAAGGAAGTATTAAAAAAATAAAAATACTGTTTCACAAAATATTGTTAGAAGTCTAAAAATAAGAAATTGAACTTGAAAATAAAAGACAAATGTTGAAGAAAATAAAAAAGATTTTACTGGAATTAACTTAAACTATAATGTTAATAATAAAATATTACAAGGTTTCTACAAAATATAAAATATTTTTATAATAAATATCAAACATATTAATAGTTTACAATAAAACATTCTGAGTTATTAATTAGATAAATATTAAAGTCGATGTTTCTGACTCCACGTGTTCTGTAAAATCAATTGGATAAACAATACCCAATTTCCTAATACTCGACGTATATTTGTAATCAAATTCGTGTAATCTACAATTTACAAAACTTCGAATATCGCAATAAAAATGCCTATTCTGACTTTTCAATAAGTCTGACTATAACCGCTTTGGATATTCACGTTTTGCAACAATAATCACCTCTTTCCTTTAATCCTTTGACTTAACTTGATTCTTTTATTTTTCTTTGCACTAATTCTATTTTTCTTGACCCTAATTTGGAAATTTTAAATTTAAGAACCCCAAGGAACATAATTTGGGGTTCACTTGAAAAACAATTATTCAATCATTTAATAAAATTCCTCCTCTTTTCTCAAGCGACATCCTCATATATTCATTATCGATAAAATCTTTTCATAATTTATCTTTAAATGACTGAAAGATTCTTCGGTGGGATTTAATTGAGGTGAATATGGTGGTAAAAACGTAAATCTAATATTTAAATTATTAAGTAATGTAATTTTCGAGGATAAAGGATGCATCATCCTTGACTAAGATATTTTGCCTATTTTGCTCAAAATGAATTTCCAAATGAATGTTGATGAAGTCAATAAATAGATTACCATTTAATGTCCCTTCAAGTATTTCATTTGTAATAAGATATAATTCGATATTAAAGTCCAAGATTTATTTATGAAATGTATATGTTGATTTGTTCGGTTTCTTCAACTCCAGCACTTACTTCTGATGATTCGATTTATTCAGCAACTTTAATGTTTTTGTTAGACATGTTTGAATAGAATTTTGAATTTCGGAAACTAAAATCAAAGTGTATAGATAAAGAAATATATTTTAATTACATAATAATATTTAATTTTTAATATTTTAATATATTATAAAAAATAATAAATTTGGTATGATCAGTATGATCTCTATGATCAGGCCAATATTTATTGTAAAAATGTTTGATATTTATTATAGCAATATTTTATTTCAATATTTAAAAATTAAAAGTTTATTTTTTAACATTTAAACAACTCTCTTTTTTCTCAGGGTCAAATGTTTAATGAGAATAAAATTTTTAATTTTCTTTCAAAAAACTAATGTAAAATTTTGATTTACTTATTTAATTTTTATTATCATTTAAACTTTGGCAATGGGAAAGGACAGCACATTTTTAATTTGAAATTAGTGAACAAAACAAATACACTATTTTAATGGAAAATAAGAGTTATTGAAGCATTTAGGACATTCAATGCGCCCGGTAGTGAAGTTTTCAGGTAATCTGGCTAGATCTTGAAATATTTGAGTTCCATTCCAAGTGGGGTTGAGTTTCTTATGTCGCCAGCAATGACAATCAAATAAGCTAGGAACTAGACTGACGTTAGAAATTGTATTGGATAATACAATTCAATTCATATATTAATAGTTTAGCCATTGTCTCATTCTTTTTTATGTATGCTAAAAATATAAATCCAGTAAACAAAAATTATCAAAAATCATATAATTATTAATAAATAAAACAAATAAAAGCAATCAAAACAAGAACTAATTTGAAATTCTAAAATTTATTCGGTTTGCCCTAAGACTGATTTCCAATCTAGGTGCAGTTAAAACAAAGATAACAGATAATTGGGCTGGTGTAGATTTCCATTGCCAATAATCGAGCCTGAAATCCCCTATCTTTTATCTCTATCAAAAATATTATTTTTTTTAATTATAGTCGAAATATTTTAATTACTCGTTCAGAAATTATTATCAACAATCTACAAAGAGTTATTCAAAATATAAAATCAAAAATTATTTTTTATAAAAAAAATATTATTTAAACAAGGTTTTTAAATATTTGTTTAAATGAGTCAATTGTAAACTTCTCTCATTTTAAGTATTGTATAATAAAAAAAAATTATCCTTTTTACGAATGTTGAATAAAAATATTTTTTTACCTCTGTTGGTTTTGTTTCTGAGAAATTTAAATGGAAATTGGTTTTCCTCTTTCTTGGGATTCCCTAGTAATACTCCACATCGCCTTGACAGGATCATTTATAGAAAAGTTTTTTTCTTTTTTTTTCTTTTTTAGGTTTGAAAAATGGATAAAGTTGAAATTTGAAGTCGAGAATTGTTATAATTTTCTTTTGTTTAATGTGAGAAGAAAATACTTAAAAAGAATTATTATTACAAGAATATAAAACAACCATTTAAACAAATTCAAAATTATATATTTATTACTCTGATAAAAAGACATCTCATGTTGAATATTACAATAATTTGATGGGCAAGTAAATTTATTTATGAAAAAGTGGTTAAGTTAAATTAAACTATATGAAAGAAACTTAATTTTGAGTGTAGAAACTAACTGCCATTTTATTTTTACATTGTTCAATAATTTGACCTCTTAAGAAATCTGACAGTTCACTGGTGTCGGGAGTGTGTGGCATGATTAACACAAGTATAAAAACACGTGGAAATAAGCTCTGTTATATAGCCAATGGGAAGATACTAACCAATCATAGTTAGCTTTCGCACAACGACTAACGATAGTGCAATGTAAATTTTGAAATTTAACTCTATTGCAGTTCTTTCAATGTTATGTTACAAATATTTTTAATCATTTTATCTATTTTATAGTGTCAATTTACTTATAACAATACTTATTACATTGAGTGTTTTTGTTATTCACTTCATTGAAGAAATTAAAAATTTTTGACAGTCGAATTTGTGGAGAAAATTTGTGGCCTAGGAAAAAGAAAGATGTTTAAAGTGGAAAAAAGGCGTCAAAAATAAATGAAGATGAAATTATAATGATTCAGAAAGAATTTAATCAAGTGATGTATGAATGTGATGAATTTATAGAAAAATAAGAGTACGCGGTTGAAAAGGGAATAAGAATATCGCAGGAAGAAAGGGTTAAATTTTAGAAAGGACTATTAGATATCTTGAGAAGCAAGATAAAATGAATCCTCTTGATCTATTATTTCTTCGAAATCAATCCATTAGTCCCTTTAAAAATAAAATATGTCTAAAACATAAGAAGTTTGTTACAAATTACTTAAAGACGTAATTGTTGGAATTCTCTCTTTTTAAAGGTATTTGTGTTTTTTCCAGAACAAAAGTAAATTTTTTATAAAATAACCTCCACGTATGAAATAACCAAGGCCCCTCTTTTTTTATTTTGAAGGTTGATTAATCTAAATGAGTTGTTTCATGAATTACTCTATTGTTTTTTAAAACTATAATCATATTTTTCATTTGATTTTAGAGAGATATTAGCAAGATGCTTTGATTGGGATGGCGCGGAAGGAGACCCGTAAGTGTTCTTTATATATAATATTTATGAATTTATTTGGTAATTGGTTTACTAGCTAAATTAGTTAAAAGTTGTAAGGTTTGCATGTTGATTAATGGTAGTTGTCATTAAATGAAAACTCAGAAAACAATCCCTTGTAAGAGTAAATATATCCGAAATTCAAATAGACCAACGTGCAACTTACTCCATTTCCAAATTGAATTTGCTATCATCTATTAATTTGTGCGTCTCATTCAAGTCACATTTATTTGGTTGTATAGAAAATACAGCAACGCGCAATTAACTCAAAATTGTGTGTTGATTTGACATTTCATTGGGTGTGAATAAAACCTCATGTATTTTGTATTTGTTTTGTTATTCTCATTGCATATCGCTTATAAGTGAATATACAGAAGCAAGTGTACACATTTGTTTTCTTATAACAAATTGAATTTGGAAATGGTACATGTCTTAAAGTAAAACAATTGTAATAAAAATGAGTGATTGTGTGACATCTTTTTGGAATTAAACGTATTGAGAACACTTTTTTATGTAACATTGGAAGAAATAAAGAAACCATTTGGAAAAACAAAAAGATTTTAAAATACTTATTAAATTAAATGTCTTTCAATTATTTTCATTACAACTATAAATTGATACTGCCATTATCAAGTGTTAATAATTTGAAGGCAGTGTCAAATATTTGTATTACTTATAAAAAGCTGTTGTTCTATAGTGACAATAATGCTATTTATAGGGACAGAAATCATCTACTGATAATTATTTCAATATAAAATTTGTCTGCATTTGAGACCTGAAAGTATGAATGTAACTTATTGAAGTCATTGTACGAAAGTATTAATTCGTTAGAAAAATATTTTGATTTTTAATAATTTTTTGCTATTTTTTAACTCTTTATATTAACTTCACCTTGTATGTTTGAATGTTTGTATGAGTCATGCAAATCTTGTGACGGCAAATTTACCTACTTCCCGTGATTGGATCGAGCTGAAATTTGACAGATTGATTCGTCGTCGAGAACAATGCATTCTTTCAAAATAGCAAAATCGTTGAAATGTACTATAAATAACTATTTTGAAAATTTTCAATTTTATTAATATTTTCAAAATTTCTTTCAAAATATTAATAAAATGATCCTATCAAAGTAATTTCTTAACAAGGTGATTTTGCGTAATATTAAATATTTCATAGCATTGATCACGTATATTGAAATTTTAATTTTGAGAGAATGTAAGAGTAAGATATAGAGAGAGTTTTAAAAATTATGTTTTTACGTTTAGTTTTTTTCCTAAAGACAATGACAAGAGTTTATATAAAATTATGTTAATGTGACATATAATTAGGCTTTAATCAAAATTTATATTATAATTATAATAAACAGAATGTCAGATGAAAAGAAATCAGTGGTGAAATTTGAAAAAAGTTATTATAATAATAATAGTTAATAATAATAGTCAAGGTCACACTAATTTTTATCCTATTAACAATGCAAATTTAAATAATATATAATGGGATATATAAATTAGTGTACTACCAATTATGAAACCGTCAGACTGGGGTAATATAATTGAAATAATCGCTTACAATGTATCAAATATTTGTTTTAATCAATCATTGTTATATAAAAAAATATTTTGTATATATTTCTTTTCACTGACAAAAGAATACAATAACAGTTAACTTAATAGAAATGTTTGTGTACTTCGCAACCAAACAGACTAAGCAACATATATACATTTTGTGTCAAAATGAAAAGTATTTCTTTAGGACAAATTAAAACAAATTTTTAAAATATATTTCATTTAAAAGTGACATAAATAACTACTTTTATGTAATTATAATAATAAATATAATAATAATAATAATAATAATAATAATAATAATAATAATAATAATAATAATAATAATAATAATAATAATAGATTTGTATTTTTATTCAAAATATTTGTTTTAGTTAATAAAAATATTTTTGCCAAAATTATGAATATTGAATTGATGTCGACAAATGCTCTCCTGTGTATTAGTTGGTATCGTCTCTAAGCTGAAGGAAGGGTTGAAGATGGCCCTAAACATACTTAGTAACGAAGATTAGGTTTCAGGATGTAACTTTTGATCAGAAAAGATTATAAAAAGAATCAAAAATATTTTTTTAAAAATGTTATAAATGTTATAAAACCCTTTGAATTGCTTTCGAAAACATAAAAATTCAAATAGACAAAAAACATTTTGATTATTTTTTCCGATATTTTTGATAAATTATAATAATTACAAGGAATATGAATAATTAATTATTATCAATAAATATATTAAAATTAATCAAAATGTACCTGTCTAAGTGTTTGCATTGATATTGCTGTACTCATATGAAATAGTAAATATTTGTTTTGTTTTAGAGAGGATATGGATGCAGAGTTAGAGTGAGTTTGTCATTCAATTTATGTTTTGTTTTGTTTTAAATTTACATTTTAATATAAACTCGAATAAACAAAAATCAATATTTATTTAACTTCTCAATGATATTTTTCATTGCTCGACATATTTCACCACAATTAACCTTTAATTATTTATTTCCATGGCAATAAAACAGGCAATGAAAACAAGTTGTTTTTTTTATTTCAAAATCTTTTTTGTTGTTCAACAAGAAATTTCCCGTTAGTAAATTTGATACTTAAAGACAAGAGGAAGAGCTAACATTTCGGATTGAAATATATTTTATATTTGGGAGAATTTTGATTATTCGGAACACTTTTATCCCTTTCAACCGAGTGAATAAAATTAAATGTGTTGATATTACTTATAATACTAATAATAATAATAATAATAATAATAATAATAATAATAATAATAATAATAATAATAATAATAATAATAATAATAATAATAATAATACTAATAATAATAATAATAATAATAATAATAATAATAATAATAATAATAATAATAATAATAATAATACTAATAATAATAATAATAATAATAATAATAATAATAATAATAATAATAATAATAATAATAATAATAATAATAATAATAATAATAATAATAATAATAATAATAATAATAATAATAATAATAAAGAATAGATCAATGAAATCATCAGTTTGATTTGTTGTTATTGACCTTGAGAATAGCTTTTTAAAAAAAGTAAATTAAAAATTAAAACATAATAATTTAAAATAATATAGAAAAATAGATAAAATATACTTTTAAAAGATTGATAGGATTAAAAATCAAAATAGAAACATTTTTTTTTAAATATTTAAAGATATTATTTATTAAAAAAGGTGTCCATGATAGAAGCTTTAAAACATTTTAAAATTTTTTCTTAGTGTTTCATTTTGAATTTTAAAGGATATTTAATTAAAAAAATAATTTTAATTTTAAATTCTTCAGAAAAAAAGTTTTTATTTTTAGTCAATGAGAACCAAGAAAAGGTGAAATAAGAGAAGATCAAAGAGCATTATAATCGAAATCTTAAATTGAAAATTTATTCATTTGTATTAAATATATTATTCGCAGTAAAAGGCTTAAATTATCATTTAATTGTTTTAAAATAATAATAATAATAAAAAAAACTAATAATAATAATAATAATAATTATTATTATTATTATTATATTTTTATAAATATTTTTAATATTATATAATAATATTTTTCTATTTACATAAAACGTAACTGAATTGAAAAAAATTGCAGTCTGAACTAAAATTCTTTTTTAACATTTATGTTTGTTATTAAAGTGGATATTTGTTTACGATTTCTATTTGATTTTTCCAGTGAGCTAATTGGCGAGTCCGTATTCACCTGTCAACATTTAATTGAATCGGAAAACAATACAGTTATAATCCAAGTATGAAAGATTATTTTCATCAATTGTTATTAAAAGTGATAAAATATGTTTTGTATTCATTCGCGTTTCTCGTCAATTTGTCCGTAAAATGTACTGTCATATTGTCTGATGTCATTTGTGAGAATTGTCGATTAAAACAAAATATTTCTTTCGCATTGTTATTAAATATGAGGAAATTAATGTTTGAGACGTTGATTAATTATTTGCTGTCTATCGGATTGATTTCTCTTGATTTTAATACAGGAAAATTTAGTTAAAAAAAAATTTTATTTAATTAATTATTTCTTTTTTTTCATATTCCTAGTTATTAAAGTTCTCAAAGTTTTTGACAAATATAAAATGAGAAAGTGTCTTAAAAATTATATTTTTTTTTGAAAATCCAAATGGGGAATTATTAGCAAAAGGGGAAATCCTAATAATGCAATATTAATTTACTTAAGCCGTTATGTGACTGATTGTTCCATTTCATTGATGTTAACTCGCTTTTAATTGAAAATAAATTAATTTTCCTCGATTTGAGAGAAATATCATTATTTTATTTTCAGTTTAACCCTGGCCATTTTTTTTGGAGAGTTAGTTATTATTTTATTTTCTGTTATTGGCCAGGAAATTATTCCCAACTCATTATGTTTTCCCGTGAATCATTTTGCCATCGGGATCAACATTTCACAATTCATTGGGGTGCAATTGAAATTTGTATCAATATTTTATGAATTGAAATGTGCCTATTATGTCGATCCTAAATTGACTTTCTGAAAATATTGTTGAGGCGAGATGAATCTCGTCGGTTTTTATACGATTTATTTTCAGCACTTTCATTTGTCCGCTTTTGATCACTTTTGGAATTTTTTTTATATTATTGTGGCGCATATACTAAATAGTTAAATCTGACTACTCGCGTCTGTGTGCGCACACTTCTTCTTGACTGTGTACTCACACTTTGGCCCCCTTTTTAGTTTTACTACAAAACTGCAGATAATACAGTTAAAACGTAAAAAATAATTTTGTTTTAATTTCCAGTCAATTTATTTTTTCAAAGTTTAATTAAAACAAACCTATTTTTAAATTCAATTTTTTTCCATGAGTTATATATGTCATTTGTTTTAATTTAAATTTAGCTTATCAATCACAAGAAGCAAAAGAAAAAACGATCTTACATTAATTCTGGGAAGGTAATTAAATAGTTTGGTTTTTTATAATTTGTTTTAATGATAAATGCGAGCAAATTAATTAATGTCGGGTGTGTCTTATTATAATTATAATTATTATTTTTAATCATTTTACATGAAGTAATTACGCGAGTTTTGATTAGTTTAATTAACTCAAGATATTTTTTAAATTGAAAAGGTGCTCAATGGAGGTAAGTAAATCCAGCCTCCTTTTCATTCCCCTTCAGTATTGTGGATGATTCAGGAACTTATATTGGTCATTGGTCTATCCTTTCCATTCTAGTTATTTACGGTCGTAATTAGTTCGAGTAACTTAAAAAGAAATTTAATTAAACTACTTACTAAATGTTCTGTCATCATAGATTGCATTGAATAACATAAAATACGTTCTAGATTCAGATCATTGCCGATTTTTCAATGCAGAATTACACGTTTCTCGATTACATGTTTTCTGGGTAAGGATATGAAAATATTTAATGTTTTTAACAATAAATTAATTATTTTCAATTATTATAGAATTGATTTGAATTTTATTGTCGCTGTTGATATGTCTATTCCGAAATTGAACATTGAGGATCAGATCGAGTCCATCCGCCTATTCAATGTCACAAGGCAATCTAACGAATATGAAGTGGCTATCAAAGCTGTTATTGAGATTTTACAAGAATATGATAAGTAATAATAATAATAATAATAATAATAATAATAATAATAATAATAATAATAATAATAATAATAATAATAATAATAATAATAATAATAATAATAATAATAATAATAATAATAATAATAATAATAATAAGAGTATAATAATTTTCCTCAATGTTAACAATATTATATTCTGATTTTCACGGATATATTTGTCTATTCTTACACATTTACATTTATACATATTAAAATATATTTACAAATATTTCGATCTCCTTTTCGTGTTAATTTGTATATTTCGTGTTTATTTATTTATATAATACAACAATTGAAGTCTGTATAAATATTTATAATTAAAAATCTCCCCTTGTGAAAATAGATTTTCATAAATAAAATTTCTATATCAATTAAAAATAACGAGGCGCAAATTAAAACAACATCAAAAGGGTTAATTATAATGAAATTTAAAATTTATATATATTTTTGTCACAGTTTTATTCGAGACCGATATCAATGACATTCAGACAGTCAATGGCAATTATGGAAATGATTCGAGTTTGTTTTACTAATTCTGGGAATAAATAACCGAAATTTATACATAATTACAATACAATTCATCCTTGGAAATCAGACTGAATTAGAGATTTTTGATTTTGTTTTGTCATTCAATAAAATGATGAATTTACTCGCGCAAAAATGTTTTCGACACAAACTTGGAAATCACTAAAAATAATATTTAATAGTAAAGAAAAATAAAAAAGAATAATTGAAATTAAATTTAATAAAAAAAATTTTATTACTTTTATTATTATTATTATTATTATTATTATTATTATTATTATTATTATTATTATTATTATTATTATTATTATTATTATTATTATTATTATTATTATTATTATTATTATTATTATTATTATTATTATTATTATTATTATTATTATTATTATTATTATTGATATTCGTAAAGAAAATTTATTTAGTGACAACCTATTTCCAGCCTTTGGCTTCGGTGCTCAAATTCCACCAGATTTCAAAGAGTGTCACGAATATCCTTTGGTAAGACTATAAATTATATCATTATGTATTTGTTTTTGATAATAAACTTTAATTACAATTTTTTAATATAGATTTTATTTTATAGTTATTAAAAATATTATTTTTCTACTTATCTACTTTCATTGTCAATGAATGTTTCCTTGCAACTTCCAGTTCATTACATCCATCAAGGGAACATAAAGGATTTTATTTTTTTTGGTATTTTATTTAGTTCATATTATGGGTGATTAAGTTATCAAGTTTTTATTATAATGAATTTCACGTGTGAATCTGAAGGATTCTAACGGAGGCTACATTAGTGGTTCACCACGTAGGACTTATTTCTCTTTAAATGTTTGTGCAATAACATTTGGTGTCGAATAGTGATATATTTTAATATTTTTGGCAATACTTGTCTATGAAAGACCACTTGAATAATGTTCATTTACCCAGGGCCGTAACAAGGGTGGTGCGAGCGGTGCAGTCACACAGGGCGCACATCTGAAAGGGGGTGCAAAATTGTGATGTAACATTTTTGTAATGTTACCTAAAAATAACAAAATATAAATAAAAGAAATTATCAATTGGCCTGTAAAACGACGCCCTAGCTAGCCTATCTTTAACATTGCTGATTGGACTGGTCCATTAGCGTGCCTTCTTAGGTGTGTATTTTGTATAATGTTAGTCCAAAAATGGGTTCCTGTCATTATTTCAATTAGCAACAGAATTTTAAGAGCATTAATACCTATTATAATAGCCGGAGATGAATAAATAGTTAACAATCTTAACATGAATATTATAATTATTATAGTAGGCTCTTTTGAATTCGAGTTTTAGGGGCTTCAGATAAATGAACCGCACAGGGCGCAATAATGCCTTGTTACGGCCCTGTATTGCTGGAATATTGAATAATTTATCTATATTTACTTTGATTAAGTTTTCTTTCTTTGAATTCATGGTAAAAACTAAAAGTAAATTTTTGTTTTAATTGAGCTTATTTTAACAGAATGGAGATTTTCAAAACGCATTCTGTAAAGGAGTAGACGGAGTTTTGAGAGCTTATCAAAATGCTTTGAAGTCGGTCAAATCCATGAATACAGCCTGTTTCACTCCTGTAATTCGACAAGTTAACAGGTAACATTTGCTATTGCGTTTATACTCACTTCTCGACCGTTTTCATATATTTGTCGTTCTTCATATTTGAGATTATTTTTTTATTTTTTTTTAATAATAATAAACCGATATTTTAATAAAGAGTACCATAAACATTTCGTGCTGCCATTTTGAAGTATTCCAATTTTTAAATATGTATTAATAGTTAACTAATACTAAAACAGTTGATTAAATTAAAACAAAATAATGATTTTATTTTTTTTATATTTTTTCAATGAATTTTAGTAATGAAAAACATATCTAATTAAAATTTAATTGGAAGCTTGTTTTATATTTGATTTTCTCAACTTGAAATTAGAGAGAAAAAGAGGGAAAAAAAGAGAGGGAATAAATCTTTGAATGATCACTTATCAATGACAGGGATGAAAAGTCAAAATTCTGATAAAGCAAACAATTTCATGTTGCTACTTATATCCAAAAATTTATCCTTTGTAAATTTATAATTATTTAATTATTTTTCATTTAATTTAATTAAAACTAATTAAAATAGAATTCATTTATTTTTCCCGAACCCGCAAGCCAATGGCATTGAACGGTGAAATGGTTTTATCAGATGACCAATGACATTAAAGGGGAAAATAAACAAAACAAAAATCAATATTTCATGTAAAGATTAATTTCAAATAATTAAAATTTGCTCACGGAAAAAAACAAAACTTTTTCTTTAAATTTGAATTTCGTGTTCACTGCATTAGCGAGTAAAAAAGAGGAAATACGAAACTAATGGATTTTTTTTCTCTAATTTTTCTTTATTTATTGCTATTAATCTAAACAATTAAATGCAAGTTTGTAAAAAAAAACAAATTCATGCTGTAAAATCATTTACATTCACACAAATGTCACAAATTGCCATAGATTTTCTATAAGTTTTCGGTTGAATAAAAAAAAGTATTTGTGTTGTAGTTTGTTTTAATTGCGTTTTTTGTTAACTTAATTTTTTGTCAACAGTTGAATGATTTTTATCCTTTTATTCTTTGGACACTCTTTACATATATTCTGTCTGTTAATATTATTAAAGTGAATTATTTTTATTAAAATATTTTCCAATAATAATAATAATAATAATAATAATAATAATAATAATAATAATAATTATTATTATTATTATTATTATTATTATTATTATTATTATTATTATTATTATTATTATTATTATTATTATTATTATTATTATTATTATTATTATTATTATTATTATTATTATTATTATTATTATTATTATTATTATTATTATTATTATTATTATTATTATTATTATTATTATTATTATTATTATTATTATATTATTATTATTATAGATCAGTAATTGAAGTATCTGTGAAATCAATAAATTAAAAGTGCCAGAAAAATATTTCCATCAAATTTCGACATCGCGTGCAACGACTTATCAATAATCTGTCAGGAGGGGAGGAGGAAGGGGAGGGGGGGTAGGACACCAAATGAAATTCAATCGTCGAAACAGGTCACCTATCATTGTAAGAGTTGATGGATTATATTCATTGAAAGGGATCATGATTAATCAAGCTGAGATTGAGTCCAGCAGACAAACTCCTCGCAGACTCTTTATGCAATTGTCATGTTTCAGTTAGAGCTTTCCCTTAAGATATGTCATTAATTCTTATGCCAAATGTAGACAAGTTTTGCTAAATTTGATTTTGATTTCTCAATAGTTTTCTTTAAGAATTAAAATTAGAAAAATTCAATTATTGACATGATTTAAATTCAATAAAAGAATTGGATTAAATTAATTTATTTTCTATTTTTTGTTTTAATTAGACTATCATTTTTAGCCATTGACCCTTTTTTAAACTTTCATAATAATAATTATTATTTATATTTATTCTTATAGATTATGATAGAAATAATTTAAGAAGGATAATTAGTATTAATAATAATAAGTTTTATTTTATTATTGTAATTAATTTTTAAAATTAAATACTAAATAATAAAGACATTTTAGAAGAATTAATTATTTTTAAATTTTGACATAAATTTTTAAATTACTGTTAAAGATTTTTAGAAATAAAATTTTAATTTTGTGGCTATCTTGGACTTCTCAAACAAATTTAAGATTAAAATTAAATGAAAGGAATCTTAAATAAATCCAAAGTTCTAAAAAATATTTATTTCGAAATTTATATTTTTTAAATTGGGGAAGGAATTTTTTAGAGTAAGAAAATATTTATGCGTAAGAATTTTAAACATTTTATTTATCAATGATTTGGTAAGTTTGATTGGATAAAATTGTTTGTTGAAATTTCGTTCGCATTGCATTCTAATGTAAAAATATTGCTTATTAATTGATAGTAAATAATTATAAAATTCATAAAATAATAAAAATATTTTTGTTAAATACAAATCGAAATATTATTCATTCAGTTTAGGCGAAGAACATTGCGATGGAAGTCACATTTCGTACTGTAATCTTGACAATGGAACCGTTGAAGATTGGATTGAACCAAGCGAGCGGTCATTGAAGTAATTATTTATTATTTTTAATTTAATTTTTTATAATTAAATAATTCTGCATTGAGGTACAAATCAATATATTCAAAATCTAAAAATACATTCAAAATTAAATGTCCACTCTTTCCTTGACCCCCTCGACAATGATTGATTGACTAGTTCCCAAGGTTGATTTGAGACTTCAATAAATATAAGTTTTGTCAGGGGTACCAAGCTGGATCTAGGGGAAGTAGAGGAGCCTTAGAAAGCAAAAAAAGGGTCGTGAAGTGCTAAATTTTTTTTACCTTATAAATATTCTAATAATATTTCTTTTCTAAATTGGTTTATTTCAAAAAATCTTTATGAAAGAAAAAATCCTCATAATAAATATTTCAACAACTTAAGTAACGGCCATCTGATTGTAACACTATTGATATGTACATAAAAAATGTTCAATAAATTTTTCTCTTTTATTTAATTATAGAAGGTAAATTCTGGGGTCGAGGGTCAAATAAGTTGGGGAAACTATGATTTTAGTCCCATAGATGATGCGGATATTGAAAAATTACGCATATTATTCATTGCATTTTATTTGTTTAATATTTGTTTTTGGGAAATATTTTAATGACATCTTCTACTCTTATTTTAGATTACGACGTAATTTTTGTTTTAATCACTGTATTTTTTTTAAAACCATTTTTCATGCCATTTTACTTTTAAATTGAAATTTTTGTTTATTCTCTTAAGGCCTCTTCATTGCACCAGTGTCCATAATTGTTGTTGGTATCGGCTCAGGAGCCTTCACAGGTTCTTTTTAGTATTTTTAATATATTAGTATTTAATAAATATTGATAAGATATGAAGACCTTAGACCAGACTTCGGTTACTGAAGGTCGGAATGAAAAGGCATCTAGAGACAATGTTCACGTGAGTTTATACTGAAATTTAAATTTTAAAAATATATAATTTTTTGAAATAATGAAAGTATAATAATAATAATAATTCTATAATAATAACATAATAATAATAATAATAATAATAATAATAATTATTATTATTATTATTATTATTAATTATTATTATTATTATTATTATTATTATTATTATTATTATTATAATGTTTTGATTCTTGTATTAATTACTCCATATTTTAAAGTCAAAACAAAAACTCTTATTTTTAAAAACAACACAAAGTCCTCTCTTATTAAACATCTCTATATTTAGCTTAGAAGATATTTTCGCAAGCATGAGTTAATATTTGAATATGGAATATTCGACCACAAGCATTCAATAAATATTTTATATTGTAATTTGCAAAAGTCACATTCTTAAATATATTTAATTTATTATTTAATTATAATTTTATTATTTCTTTAATTATATTAATTTAAATCTATTTTAAACTGAAATTAATACTAATTCTATTTAATTAGTTTAACATCCCCCCTTTTTTAAAAAGCTTTAGCCCTCTATGTTTCTTATAAGCCTTTTTCTTCTCAAATTTTACTTCATAACTTCTCTCGTATATTTGTTTTATTACTTATTCTGGCAGGTCCAATATATCGATCCTCGTCTTGTTGTTATCTTTCTTTTTACCCGCACTATGTCTCCTACTTTGAATTTCTTTCTGTTATTTCGTTAAACCCATAATTCTCAACCAGACATCTTTGTAGACCATCTTTTATATTCTTTTTTCTAAAAAACCTTTCACTTGGTTTTGCTAATTTTTTCCTGAAATGTAGAATTTTAACATAAACTCGACTTCTGGTAATAACTTTACCCAATTCTTTTGATCTTTTATCTTTTCGGGGGGGAGTGATATGAATGGCGTCTCTAATTGGTTCTGATTGTCTTCAATTAGGCCATTTGCTGAATGATGGTACTGGCTTGAAAATATAAGTTTTGATGTTGTGCTCCTTCATTTAAATTATCCATAGGCTTTGCCTCAAATGCTTTCCCTTGTCACAATGTAGAAAATCCTCGGCGAACCAAATTTTAAATCCAATTTTTCTTAAAATTGCTGTACGGCTTGTTTCGGTTCTTGGTGATTTCACTGCGTTGTTAGTGCCACATATTTTACTAAAACCTATGTGATAATTCCTACGATATATCTCATTCCATACTGACTTTTGTTTGAGTGGACCACAAAAATCTATAATGTTGTTTCAAATAAACCTGGTTCCGTCATTTTGCAATTTTCTCCTAGTTCGTGTTGTTGTAGTTTTCTCTTTTAACAATTTCACAATTTTTGAACTACGTCTTGAATCATTCGTTTCATTGTCTCATGGCAAATTATTTGCCTACATATTTTTATTGGTCTAGCAAGGCACAGTTTTTCTTATGATACTTTTTAACCTTAACGCCACGTTTTTTTATACAACGGCAAAATAAATCTTTTTTGTATTTATATTTTTGTGACAAACATCTGACGATGAATCATAATCATAACCAAGATAGCAACAACCCGCCCTTCAATACGTTACAAATTAACCTCTCGGCTTCTTTTTTCTAAATTTATTACATCAAATTTGAACGGTAACACTTACCTGAGTTTACACTCGGAGCATGTGCGTATCAGGGTTAATGAATGGAAATTACTTTACATTCGGATCCATATTTTTATTGTTTGATGCACTATTACTCCATTTTTATTTGAAATTTTGTTACCCTCATTTTGTTTTATGTAGTTTATATATTCTGTAATTTCTTTGATCCTGTGCCATTCTTGTTCTGGGTTTTCCGTCATTATTTCCCAAAGTTTCGTTTTGAGTTTTCCTGTCTTTGGATTTAAATGGATGGTTTGGGCTTGAACACGCGTCATACATTCACTTCTTGACATGCATCTTCATGCTAAGGTTCCTTCTCCTTTCCTAAATTGAAGTTCTATTTTCCAAAGTACTTGAATAATT
>CAUHTR010004552.1:0-13758 GCA_959609185.1 Schmidtea polychroa | reverse complement strand
TAAAAAGTAAAAAGCGCCGTCAAAGAAAAATGAACAAATTCCCTTCAATTAAATTAGACCTCCAAGAGGAAGCCCGGGGGGAAATAAAACCAAAAATAATTGGCAAAAATAAAGTCAATTACCAAGCGAGTATAAAAGCAACTGGCAAGAAAACAAAATGCCAGTTGGTCGAAGAAAAGAAAATAGAAGTTTGACGAGAGCGAAAGAGGAAATATTAAAGTTAGTAGAAATTAAACCATTTAAAAAAATCGAACGTACCAGAAAGAGATATCTCCCGTTGGAAGATCTACGCCTGCGTGAGATTTGTTGGCAAATTGAAAAGTGCAGACAAAACCTGATTGTATCAAGTGTGAGTAAACTAATACAAGTGTAAAAGTGTAACTGCATCAGTGTCAATAAAGATTTTGTGTTGGGTTATTTTATTTATTTATTTGGAAAAGAACACAAAGGAGTCAGACCGTAGTACCGACTTGCATTAAAAACCCAACAATACTATAAGAGAAGAAGACCAACTGAACAAAAAAACTAACCCAACATAAAACTCGCTAACCACCCAACAATAATTGAAGCAGCTCTCTCAAAAACTAGGTGAGATCAGAAAAAACTCTTGAAATCCAAAACCAAAACACTGAAATCGGAATATCTGAATAAAAAGAATAATACTCAACACAGAGAAAGAATGAACCAAAGTCAACGAAAACTCAAAACTAGTACGACATCAAGTCAAGTATACAGATAATTGTACTGTATGTGCTATTCTTATTTTTATTATTTGGTGATGAAATCATCATTAATACTTCAACATGACCTAGGTGTGTCATCCTAATATTTGGAAATTTGTATAAATTGTACGCAGTTTGAATTTTTATTAGACAGATTTACTATTCAACTTTAGCCTTCGCCACAACAAAAGATTATATATTGATATAAGATTGTTTCAACATATGAAAATAACATAAATGCTAATTTCAAAATAATAAGATTATTTAGATAAAAATTTAAAAATAATCTCGAAGCATCCAAAAACAATTAAAAGTCAAATAATCAAATAACCATAGAAAGAAAGAAGAAACTAAAAAATAATCAAAATCAAAAAATAAACCAAACAATACGAAAATAGCTAAAAAAAGAAAGATGTTACCAGAAACAAAACAAGTCAAAAAAGCAATAATTAAGCTAAAGAAAATTATCTATCGAAGATTAGAAGAACAAGATCCTGACTCATTCGGATCTGGAATACTAATAAACTATTAATATAATTAACGAGTTCGTGGTGATCAAAGGTTTCTTTTTTATATTTGTTAAATAAAAGTTTGATAAGTTATTTTAATTTTATTTTTAATACTTTATTCTAAATTAAATATTTATTTTAATTGTTACAAACTTTTTCATAAAAAGACTACATACAAACAGCCCGGCAATCCCAAAACAAGTTTTAAAGGAGACTCTGCTGGGTTCTCACAAATTTCTTGCAACACATAAATATATAAGTATATAAATATATAAACATAGTTATTCTAACATACAAATATATAATTATAAACTTCACGAAAATAATAATAGGATATGTTAGCTGACAATTCAAACGTTGAAATTTTGACTGAATTTATTCCAGTTTAAATTGTATTAAAACTAAGGTTAATTGAATTTTATATGTTGAAGAAAAATTGTATAATAGGAATAATTGTTTATATGCTTTTTTGAATTTCCCAACTAACAAAGCACCATATAAGCGTATGAGATATAAAATAAAAGGACTTCAACAGTAGAGAACCTTGAGGACTATGACCCATGCGATATTTGGCTTGAGAACCATATTTCGTTTTCTATAATGTTTTTAGACCACCTATAAATTTTTTGTATGGGAAGATTAACTTTTTAAAATTTTTTAAAATATTTTTAAAATTGTTTTAAAATTTAAAGAAAAATTTAAAAAAATTGTATGGAGGGAGAACGCCTAAAAATTTTTCCAATCCAAAAATCATTATGGGTGATTGTCCTCAAGTTTTAATAAACTTCTTGTTCTATAATCTGCAATGAAATCAGTCCCTTGCTTGAACAGAAAAATATTCAATAGTAAAATGAACTATTTTTTTTATAGAAAAAAGTATTCAATTAATTTTTTTCACATTTATAATGAAATTTTATTAGGCGAAGAATAGGGTAAATTTGATTCGACGAAGAAAATACTTTCAAAGCTTATTGGCCAACACTTAGCTATTTATTAAAGACAAATTTAACAGGAAAACAAAATGTTAATTAATACCCTTCTATTGGGGATTTTTGTTCTTTACTCACCTCTTTGTGATATTTATTTCATGAAGGTGGACTGTATTAATTCCGCAGTTTGTGCTTCAGAAGCATTCAAAGCAATACGTTCCTATTTTATATCAGTCAACAAAGCTTGTTACATACCAAAAAAAATTTCATCAAAACTAGTAAATAAACATATGAGAAATATTTATAAAAGAATTCCCAATCATTTTGTCGCGGTTAGAATAATTAATTCCTTTTATAATTCCTCAAAAGGTCTTTATTATCAATTATTTATCCGGTTCCAATGCAAATAAAATTATCTCTCCTTTAACGAATGACAACAACTTTTCTCCTCTTCCTTTCAGAAGCATTATTCTGGATGAAATCCCAAATATTTATCCAACTAATGTAAATCTTACATTCAAGAATGATGAAAATCATGTAATTGCGTGGATATATTTCAAGGTTTCTAATTCTCCTTCTCTCTTATCGTCACTGTCAAAATATAATGTTATCGAATCTTATCCATGGGACGTTACTGAATTGACAGGAAGGAAAAGTACAACATTTCAATTTCCATATTGCATTCATATTGTCAAAGAGCGTCACATTTGCATGGATGTGTTGCGTATGAACTATTACGATACGTGTGAACAAACAAAAGTCTGTTTAGAATCAAAGCTTATAGAATTAATCGCGATTTACGGGGGAGATGTAAAGATATATAATATATAGAGCGACAGTTAATTTCATGACCTTGATTCCATTTCGAACATGAAATAATACTTCTTCTCTTGACTTGCAATTTCGTTCCGAATTTATGTTCTTTGGGAATAATGTTTTTATTTAGTCTTCTCATAATAATAGCAAATTCTTTCTATATATTTTACTATTCATCCCAATCCAAAATGTTCTTCATCTTCTGCATACGTAAAAAAGCCTGAAAATCATTCAGTTGTAAAATGATGGTGACCTTCATTTTTACACAATACATTTAAACAAATATCAATTCTGAATTTATTTTTGTCTCAGTTTTGTTTTCATTCAAAATACATTTTATGAAATTTAGTTTTTGCACTCAACGGTATGGAAAGTCAAGAGTGATAAATACAATTTTATTTGTTTCCATTTATTTGAAAAACCACCGAAATAATAATTAATGTACAATTTAAAAGATAACGGATAATGTAATGGCTTTGACTTTCAGTTAATAAATATATTAATTTAAAATTTAAATTACAAATACATTGTTTTAATATACATTTATTACCTTTTTTTCAAACGTCTCCATCTTTTTATTCAATAGAAATGTGTTCAAAACTCTTGAATTGGAACAATTTGTGGATCACAGAACATGCAGTCAAAGAATAATTCAAGTTCTAATCAAAAATTATGCTCGGATAAAGGAGACTGCACAATCTCAATTGAATTCCAAAAAAGACCGAAATCAGGAGAGTCGTATTTAATGAAATGTAATGTCAATCCTAAATTCGCAAATACCAGATACACTTTGTACAAAGATGTGGAATTCAATAAAAAAATTCTACCAATTAGTCTTATGTTCCTACAGATAATAACATAAACATAGACATTGCACTGATTTAAATATTAAAAACGCCTTTGGAACATAATTTATGCAAGGATCCACGACAACTGGTTCACTGACAACTGGTTCACCGACAAATGGATCACGACTACTACTTTAAAAATTTATTATTATAACAAGTTTTTTAGTTTGTTAGAATTAACGGTTCAACTTCGAACCCGCCATTCAAATAGATAATTTTCTATAGAGACAAGTTTTCTGTTATAAATATCATTTTAGAGGAAAAAACAATTTTCTGTAATGTGTAACTGGTTTTCATCGGTAATATTTTCTCCAGCTTTGCTCATTCTCTTGGTTCTTAAGGATTCCTCAGAAATTGCAGATTGAAAGATGAATTCGCCGCTTGCTTGAACATCAACATTCCTGGGAATTTTTGATTTTTAGTCATTGAAACTTTCTCTCTTGATGGTCAGCATGATCTTTTACCAATTCCTTAAACGAAGGAGGCCTCGGAAATTTCTGCTTTTCATTTAAAGTATTTGGCGCTTGAAAATTTCCAATTTCATTTTGACTAGGCAACAATTTGACGAAGTTGGAATTTTTATTTAAAATCATGTTCATTATTTAAATATTTGAATATTCAAACAAGGAAAACGAAAATATTTTTTTATTCAAACAATAAAATTCAGTATTTTTGTTTTCAGAGCAAATGAGAAATGACTATCAGCAAAAAAATTATATATGCTTCAAGAAATTAAGATAATAATGCATCAAATTAAAACTTAATTTTGTTTTTAGTATAATAGTTTGTTTTAAAATAAAATCTGGATCATTAAAAATCAAGAGAAATTTGATTCGATCAATTCTCCATATTAGTGTCATGGCCTCATTTTAGTTTACTTTATATCCTTGAATTGTGATATTGATGTACCAATTTTCGGTTTCCGTGAACTCTATTTCATCAAAAGCATCATGAAATAGAGCATGCAGATAATTGATGAATATGTTTTCAGTACAACTCAACTTTTTGTTACTATGTTACCAATAGTCACTAACATATTGACTAACGACTAACGACTAACGACTAACGACTAACGACTAATGACTAATCACTAACCACTAACGACTAACGACTAACGACTAACGACTAACGACTAACGACTAACGACTAACGACTAACGACTAACGACTAACGACTACCACTACCACTACCACTACCACTACCACTACCACTACCACTACCACTACCACACTGTCAGTACGTTGGATTATCGACTGGTTCGTAGTGGGGTCAATTAGTAACCACTAGAATGAGACCGTAGTTGTCATATGTGTATGTGTGTGTCTGATCAAATTATGATGTAACATTACTACGTAATTAATACTTGTGTAACCATAGTACCCCATCTTCCCCTATTCTTATTTGAGGGCCTCACATCCTACTACTAAATTAGTTACTTAATGAGGAAAATATTTGAATATTTATACTGTCTATGAACATGATCTAGTAAATTTTAATGGAATTAGGACCCGTTTGCGGGAACCAATTGCGGTCTAAAGTTGACCACTGCCTGTATTCAAACTAAGAATTTACGAAAAAATAGTATTTGCCTCCCTTTTTGTGTATAAAAATTACGCCTCCTTTGCCTATTGACTCATCTTATTTATCCACCTCTTAATTTTTTTCTATACTTCAAAAAATCCTAATGCTAGTAACACTTCTATTGCGTTGACTGCCTGATTTTATAACAATTTATAACACAAAACCACTTTAACCTAAAAATTGTTGTAGTAGAGTATTTGTAGGACTATGGCCCATGGGATATTGGCATTGGAAATTTTCAGTTTTTTAAAAATAATCGGAAGTTTTTCATCTAAAAATAAATCTGAGTGTGAAATAATACTGAGGAGTTTTTTCTATGGAAATTAAGTTTAGGCTTTTTAATTGAGAAAAATTACTGAGGCTTTTAGCGGGAGAATAAATCTAGTTCATTTTGAGCCCTTTTACTAGATGACCTAGATCAACCTCTGTCTCAGATTAAAGTGAAGACGAGTTAAATAGGATGTGGTACTTAAATGGCAGAGTGGGTTATAACCGTTATTTTTTGCTTATTTTGCTTTTGAGTTTCTAGAAAAATACAAATCCTTTTTATGTAACCGTTTTCATATTAACCGAATGCGATTTAATCATCCCATCTTAAGTGTAACCAAAGAATAACTTCAATCCAAATTGAAAAGGCTGTTGGATAAATTCTAATTGAGGCATTAAATAACAATAAAAGACTGTAATGCAGCGCTTCTCAACCTTTCTGTTATTGCGACCCAGTTTATCAACGTAAATAGTCTCGCGACCCCCCCCTTTTTTTTGATCTATCGAAAATTATAGTGTCATAATGAAAACGATCCGATATTCGTACATTTAATTTTATTAGTAAAATGCGACTGTTTGCTATAAATGCACAGTAATGTATACGTCTATCCCTACGCTTTATACCAACGCCTACTAAAACACAGGCATATTACCCCTAAAACCCCTGGTATTACTCCTTCATTTCAAAAACTTTGCAATGAGAAACAGGCTCAAGGAAGTCATTAATTAATAACACAACATATTTAACTGGTATTTGTTTCATACTAATAAACTTAAATAATAAATATAATAAATTATTTATTGGTAATATGTAATTATAAACTGTATTCTTATTTTAAATATATTTAAATTTTTTAATTATAAAATTTCTTTTATTTAACCTTCAACAAAGTTTTATTTTTGTTTTTAAATATACTCGCACCCCAAGGGGGCACGCCCCACAGGCTGAGAATCGCTGCTGTAATGAAATCATTTGATTCCCCCCGCCATTTAATAACAGCTACAACATCTTTTCATTATTTAATCAGTTAACAGACGAAAATAAAACATAAGAAAATTGCAACTCACATTATTTGCTTTGTGACTGAAAAGTTTATTGTTTTAATGAACTGCGTTTCCTGAATAAAAATCCCTTCGTTATTTGTTCAGTTCTTTATTTAAATTAATCTAATTAACTTTCAATATCAACTTGTAGGGAAATTTGATTAACCAAACATTTGTTTTAATTAAACTGCTAGCGTTGCTTGAATTTGCCCTCCTCCCCCCCCCCGGTAATAGCGTTTGCCTAATGTTAGGAGATTTAATTTATTAACGATCCAATTAAGATTTAATTTTTCAAACTTTAATGCTTTCTGTTGAAATATTTGATCCAGCATTAAACAAATTGGAACAAGAAGGATTTGAAAAGGAAATCCTGAGGCTGCCATCACCCACTAAAAGATTAAAAATTTTCATGGACAATCATTGAATTTATGAACATCACGCATCTCGACTAAGAAACAGTTTTGAAGTTATTTCCATAAATGTCCAAAGAATTCATATGTCAAAGACAAATGTGAAAATTGCTAATTGGTGGTCCTTAGGGCTTCTTTCCTTGGATTCTGGTATGATTTACATGGTTTGGACTTTGTATGAAATGCTTCTTGTTAATTCTTCCTAATTGTCTTGTAAGACTAAAAGATTTTTGTCATATTTACATGCATTTACATTTGTTTGTTTGGAGTTTCTTTCTTATTCTATTGTTTTAACTGAAGTTTTATGAAAGTATTTGATTGAATTAATATAAGACAAATGGGTAGATGCTAGAAATCGCGTGGTTTAAATAGAATAGTATGTTTTAAATAAATTATAAAAAAACTAAAATAATTTAAAAACTAGAAATTTATTCGGATTAAAATAATCAAAACAGAAAATCTTTTTCTTTTTTCAATCGAATACTCCTAAATAAACTGAATAAGTAGCTCGGATTGCTGTTCCTTTGTAATTCCTCGTTTTGTTCGTATAAAACAGGGGTGGGCACGCATGAGGTCCTAGAGAGCCACATGGCTCATCAAAGAGCCGCACTTGCCCACCCCTGGTATATAGTGTAGTGAGACATGTATTATTTAAATATTGCTTATAAAAAGAATCAAACAAGGTAGAATGTAATAAGGAAATATTAAATTTTGATTCTAAATACCGCCATCGAATGACACTATAAATTTTAATTCTGTTTACACCTATTTTGTGACACAGGTAAAAATGAACTAACCATGAAAATACAATTGCAACAAAAAATTTTTTTTTAAAAATTCAGTTGAAAAAATTTCAAAATAAAAAAATCGAATTCAATTTTCAAATTCAATTATCAAAAATTCAATTATCAAAGAGCCGCAGTTTACTCAACGAAGAGCCGCATTTGCCCACCGTTGGTATAAAATATTTTGACCTTGACAATAAGCCTTCAATATTTTGCGTATGTATTGACACATCATTGGGATCAACAACATTCGTTGAAATATTCACCGAAAGGTGTTGCATAGTTTGCATTTCTTCAATAGCTCGACTGTATGATCGCCATTTATCAGTAATAATAATAGTTCCAGGGAGAACATTATTGGATATAACATCTATCATAGTTTGAGCGTTTCTGTTTTCAACCGGCACTATAATACAATTCCTAGATCCTCGTTCAATGCCGCCGACAAACCATTGATTTTCTAATATTCGGCCTCGGTTATATTTGCGCTTAAAAAAGGCTCTCATCAATCTAAACTAATTTTGAAATGTTATATTGGTCACAGCCCCCAATTCTTTGATTGTTTAATTCAACTGCGAATGCGATTTTTTCCCTTAAAAACTTACCTCACATACTTACAGTTGCTCTGTTAACGCCTAAATCATGTGCAATATCGTTAATCTCTATTCCCAAAATATATTTGTAGAATAATTTTAAGATAATTGCCATCGGGAATTTACTCTCCGACAACCAGCTCCCTTTCCTTAAACCACATTATTTCTAGCATTTACCAGAAAATTTATTGAAACCTTCCAGCATAAAACAATATTAAGTTTTGGTTATAACATTCTACTGATCACTCTAAATCGAAATTTATCAGCTTTTGTAATCAAACTCGCTTTTGGTTATTTCAAGATTTCTTTCTGATTTGATTGGTTACTCTTTTGTCAAATAACAAAATTTTAAAAAATAATGAAAAATAATCTCATAACAATTTTGATAATTCTAGATGAAAAGCGGGATGAGGTTGTCAAGATTCGGCAGAAAGATTAAATATCTGATAAATCTCAAAATATAATTCTATATATTTAAGACAACAGATGAAAAGCACAGAACGTTTCTTTTTCACTGTAAACATTTATAAAATTAAACAATTTAATTTAATAAAATATTGAATTTTTAAATTTTTAAATTTTAACTATCAATTATTTTTACCATTAAAATTTCGTAAAATATTGATTAATTTGTGTAAATAAACAAATAGAAAATATGTTAATTTTAATTTTAATATAAATGTCTAAAATTGCAAAATTCGACTAAATAACGGAAGGCACGCAGCGGGACTGTTATCAAGACTAAGATCATTGAAAATTATTAATAAATAAATAAAGTATTACTTTATTTATATCTTACTTTTATTTCAAATGAAATTGATTGGTTAATATTTTGTCAATATTTTTGGGTTCGTCTAGAGCAGCCATGGCCAACCGGTGGCCCGCGAAGCGTTTTGATGTGACACGGACACAATTTTAAACATCAAATCAGTAATTGTCTTTTTTAGAATTCATATTCGAATTAAGCATGTTTTTAATTTAAAAAATTGATTCTAAGTTTACTTGAATCGTAAAAACGAGTTATATTTATTTAAATGAATTTATTGTGGCCCGTGATAGTATTTTCCCGATAATTTGGCGCTTCGATTGATTTGGGTTGGCTACCACTAGTCTAGAGTAGTGTAAAAGAAATTTGAATGTGAAAATCGATAAAATGTATGTTAGACGTCAAATAATGAGACGAATATAAGTTCAATTAATAGGGGGTCCCCCAAAAATATAAATTAATTAAAAACAAGTGAATAATTTAGTAAATATGTTGGAAATAAATTAATTAACTTTTTCAATATGAAATTAGTTGAACAGGCAGGGAGGAGAGAGGTGACATGCCCAGTTATTTTGTTTCGGCAGAATATCATTTATAATTATTTTGTTGTTTAATAATTAAACTATTTTGTGTTGTGAAAATTGACATAAAAAGAAAGGGCAATTGTGATCGAGTGCCAGGTGGTCGAGGGAGAGCTTATTCAGCAGATTTTGAAATAGGACGAAAATATAAAAATTGGGAAATGACAAATATCAAGTAAAACGAAAAGGTGAGATCAACTAGAGATATAGATTTGTTACCAGAAAAGGCGATTGGTCGTGAGGTCATCTCTCTTATCGTTTGATAGAAAAGTACAGACACGTTGGACAAATTGGGTGATTATTTAGCGTATTCAAATCAAATACATTTATTGTGTTTCCTTCATTGAAGAGATCACGAGAAGTCAGATCACAATACCAACTGATCGATATTAACTCAATTGAAGGATGTTTAGTGGATATCGGTTAATAAAAATCACTTGACGATATATTAAGATTTATTGATATTGTACAAGATACAAATAATTACAAAATGATTAATGTTTCATTTTAAACCGTAATGTTAAATGACGAGAATGCCGCTTGAATTCGTTGAAAGTAATAAAGGTCGTGATTGGTGCTTGGTAGACGGCTAAAGATTTCGCTACGAAAAAAGAATAAAGGAGAAAAGTCATTGGAAATGTACTGATTATGATAAATTTAAATGTCGTGCTCGTTGTTATACTGAGGGGAAATATATTGTGGAATTGAGCATAACTTGAGTCTTCAAGTTTAATATAAAATATTTCCGAGCATCTGTTATCTGTATATTTTACATTATAACGTTGTTAATTTTTCAATTTATATAATAAATCGCTGTTTTGATGGTCGCTATTTTTAACCACTCGGGATTTTGTGATCGCTATTATTGACGTACACCATTATTTCTAATATTTTGAGAATATATGAGTTAACAATTGAATAAGGAATATTCATACAAAAGCATTCAAAAAATAACTTATCTTTTTAAATTTCAGACATTCTTAAACAAGAATTTTACAATCTAGCCATAATTTCCATTTCAACATTTTGAAATTTATTATTACAATTTAACCAAACTTTTTAGCATCCTTTTTAAATGAGTCGCAAATTTATCGCAATCTTTTCCTATTTAATTATCTTCACAACGAGTGTGGCTAAAACGGAATATATTTCCCATTTGTCTAGTGGTTTTGACTGTATGTCACTAATAAAATAAGATTGTGTGTATTCATAGGGTAATATACATTATATTATGCCGTTAGCAGATTGAATTAGGAAATCGTATAATTTGAATAGTTCCGTGATATAGATCAATTTATTCCTAAATGTTCCAACATGTGATTTTAATTCACATTTTATTCTCGCAGTATCGCAATTAAAATTTATGAAAACTCATTTTATTTTAGCCTTTCCGATTTTCACGAGCTTATGATAATGTGAAATGACCATCAATATCATAAAAAATAAAATGACTAACCAACTCATATATAAATAATACAATTGACAAGAGACAACATCCAGGCCTAATATATAGAGTTCAATGGAAATTTCAGTTCAACAAAATTTGACTTTCATTTATAATTGGATCTGCATGTTCAAGCTTTTCAATTTAGAAATCCCAACAATATAAGCACTTTGGAATTGATGAAGAGATGTAGAAAATTAATGAAAGGAAAACTATCAGTGATTGGATTGGTAAAATGCGGTAATTAACCCGATTAACTTTTAATGTTCTTCTTATGTTTTTTTTCTTGATTTATGTTTTATTAAATAAAAATTTATTTCTGCAATTAAAAGTTCTGGAATTCCGTTTAGATTTAGTATTTGAGTAATTGGGCAAGTTGGACAATATTGACGTAATTCTCATCTTCATTGCATTGAGCATGGCGTTGACCATCTGAATTTGCTATTTTTAAACTGTTTTTGCAAATTCAACATTGTCACAGATTTTTATAAAAATATTTAATTATAGATTTAGAGCCTTGAGGAGCAATGTAATGCTTGTTGTCGCAACTATAACGTAGGAAATTGAATATTTCATTTCCATCAATCAACTGTAGGAATTCGTAGGAAATAAAATTTTCATGTACTTCTGGGATTTAGTATTCAGTGAAATATATTGAGCACGCAAATCTATAGAGGAATTTAGGCGATTTGGGGAGTTCTATTTTTAGTTGACATCCTACCATCTGCGCCATTAACCTTATCCCATAAATGAACTTTATAAATTTTCATAATATTGTTGTGGCTTCAATTCTGCAACTGTTAACCAATCTACTGATATCGTGATAGGTTTCGCTCGGAGCACCCTCAGAGCGCACAAGACAAAATCGCGCGAAATAAGTGTACAAGATGCGCGCAATATATTCATATAGTCAAAACATCGATTTACTTAATAAGAAATAATAATAAATATTACTTTAATCATTAAGTTGATATCAGTAAGTTGATACCGACACACAGAACAGTTCCATTTGAAGACTATTTGAAAGGAATTGCATACAATCTTAATTTGTAACTATTATGTAAATCTGTGTACGTTATATATAAATATATTTCAATGTGAAAAAAAATGTCATTCAAGATTTTCTTTCATTCTATGCGCGCGCTTTTGTCTTTAAGCGTATTTATCTGCGCGCTTCAGACGGGACCCCATTTAGCTCTTAACTTTTCTTTCTCAATAAACATGTCCTTCATATATTGTAAAATTAGATTATGTACAGTCAAGTTTTGTTAGAGTTCTTCCTATGACAGAGTCATTAAATAAAATTTAATGTAAGAAATGGGACTTATTTCCAATCAACATTTTTTGCATCCAGCATAATTATTTTTATAAATAAATCACTGGTAAATAAACGTCTGTCAATGATGTCATTTTGCTTTGTTTGCTTTTCTTGTTTGCTTTCCATAAAAAGTTCTTTATTCCACCATTCATAATGGGTGGAATGACCCTTATCTACATTAAGAATTCAAATATTTGACCTGGACTATCTTTCTCGTTTTCAAGTTCTTTCATGATAAGATAGAGTACAATAATGGATATAACCAGTGGTGAGCTATGAAATTTTTAACAAGGAGCTCGCAAATCATATAATAATTTAACAAAGGGCTCGCGTGAGCCTCCTATAGCCAGTGGTGACTTGTGAATAAAACAACAAAGGGCTCGCAAAAAAATTTTAATATTTTGATTTTACGAAAAAAAAGTTCTATATTTTACGTTTTCCCATTAAAACAATAGAAATTTTAATTTGAAGTGAAGCGCAAAATCACAGTTGAACAACAAGGGGCTCGCAAAAATTTTAAAAAGTTAACAAGGGGCTCTGCCGAGCCCCCGTGGGACATGCATAGCTCACCACTGGATATAACAATTAGAGAATATCACATATTCAAAGTAATGTTCAAAATAATTTAATATAAATTGCAACAAACAAAGGATTTTTAAAAGTATATAATATATATATAAAAATATATATATATATACTATATATTTATTCAAATGAATATTTAAACAACTATTTTATATTTTGTAAAAAGAATTACTCAATATTAAGTAATCAAAATATGATAAACATGATAAAAAATAGACAGAATCATGAACTCCAAAAAAAGTATTTTTTTATTTAGTAAATTTGATATAATGTCGTAGGTTTCTATTTTCATAAAGGTTTGAAATAAAACAACTTCATAGACAATCTCTTTAACCCGCCATTTACCAAGCCATTTTAGAACGTCGCATACCAAGCCGGTCATTTTGACCGACTTAAAAATATTGGCTAAAAACGAGTTATAAAAAGAGAAACAAAACATGTGTTATATGCATAATTGAGCTCGCACTGACAGGCACGCGATCATGAAGCATGGCAATGCGACCTCCAAATAATATAGAGTACATACACCACGTATTATTTTATAATAACAATTTTTGAAT
>CAUHTR010004550.1:0-14387 GCA_959609185.1 Schmidtea polychroa | reverse complement strand
AGTAGGTAGTTATGAGCGTACTGCAACAATTACCCCCCCGGGGGGGGGGGGGGGGTTGTTGCAATTTTTTTGTTGCAACTTTTTTTTGTTGCAACTTTTGATTACGCAATTTTTCACACTATAGTGAGGGGTTTTTTTGGTCCTGGGATTTTCAATACAAAAAATTTTTTCTATACAAAAACGATGGTCCTGGGATTTTCAATACCAATAAAATTTTTTCAATAGAAAATCCGACTACCAATAAAAAAGCATGGAATTTCAGACTATAGTGAAGGGTCTCGATGGTCCTGGGATTTTCAATACAAATAAAATTTTTTCTATACAAAAATCGACTACCACTAAAAAAGCAAGGATTTATCACACTATAGTGAGGGGGTTTTTTTGGTCCTGGGATTTTCAATACAAATAAAATTTTTTCTATACAAAAAATCCGACTACCACTAAAAAAAGCCAAGGATTTATCACACTATAGTGAGGGGGTTTTTTAGTCCTGGGATTTTCAATACAAATAAAATTTTTTCTATACAAAAATCCGAATACCACTAAAAAAGCCAAGGATTTATCACACTATAGTGAGGGGGTCTCGATGTTCCTGGGATTTTCAATACAAAAAGGTGGTCTACACTAAAAAAGCATGGTAATTTAAGTCTCAGGATATTTTCAATACAAAAAGCTGTCTACACTAAAAAGCATGGTAATTTAAGGTCTCAGGATATTTTCAATACAAAAAGCTGGTCTACACTAAAAAAGCGTAGTAATTTAAGGTCTCAGATATTTTCAATACAAAAATCCGATTATCACTAAAAAAGCATGGATTTTTCTAGGTCAATTCAGGTGGGTCTCCTTGGTCCTGAGAATTTCAATACAAAAAGGTGATCTACACTAAAAAAAGCGTGGTAAATTTTTAAAATAAAGTAAATAATGGGTCTAAAAAATTAAATTACAGTAAATTATGGTCCAAATTTTAAATAAAGTAAATAATGGTCCTAAAAATTGAATTACAGTAAATTATGGGCTAAGATATTTGAATTAAAGTAATGAATGGGCTCAAATAACTAAATTAAGTTCAAATTTTTAAATTAAAGTAAATAATGGTCCTAAAATATTAAATTAAAGTAAATTATGGTCTAAATTAAAGTAAATTAAGGTTCTAAAAATTAAATTAAAGTAAATTATGGCTCAAATTTTTAAATTAAAGTAAATTATGGGCTAAGATTTTCAATTAAAGTAAATTATGGTCCAAATTTTTCAATTACAGTAAATGATGGTCCCAATTTTTAATTAATGTAAATCAATGTCCAAATTTTTGAATTAAAGTAAATAATGGTCCAAATTTTAAATTAAAGTTAATTAAGGGCTCAAGTAAGTAAGTTAAGGTTTAAATTTTTAAATTAAAGTAAATAATGGTTCAAATTTTAAATTAAAGTAAATAATGGTCCAAATTTTTCAATTACAGTAAATAATGGGCTCAACTAAGTAAGTTAGGGTTTAAATTTTTGAATTAAGTAAATTATGGTTCTAAAATATTAAATTACAGTAAATTATGGTCAAGATTTTTCAATTAAAGTAAATTATGGTTCAAAATTTTAAATTAAAGTAAATTAAGGTTCTAAAAAATTAAATTAAAGTAAATTAAGGTTCTAAAAATTAAATTAAAGTAAATTAAGGTTCTAAAATATTAAATTACAGTAAATAATGGTCCAAATTTTAAAATTAAGTAATCAATGGTAAAAAATTTAAAATAAGTAAATTAAAGTAATAATTTTTAAATTAAGTAATCAATGGTAAAAATTTTAAATTAAAGTTAAATAAGTAAATTAAAGTAAGATTTTTAAATTTATTATCAAAAAGTTGAAATAATAGAAGGTGTTTGAGAATTGAAATTTTTTAATGAAAATTTTTATGAATAATTTTTAATGGAAATTTTTATGAAATATTTTTTTTTAAGTAATTTTTAATTGAAATTTTTATGAAATAATAATAATAATAATAATAATAATAATATTAATAATAATAATAATAATAATAATAATAATAATAATAATAATAGTAATAATATATCGACCAAATACATAAAATGAACTAGACACATAAAACACAAACAAATGTAAAGTTATAAAATTTATTCATTAAAATTAGTCCTCGTCGGACAAAATAACGTCATCGATATCAATGTCCTCTTCTTCATTTAATTCTTCCTCATCTTCTCCAAAATCTTCATTTAATTCTTCCTCATCTTCTCCAAAATCTTCATTTAATTTTCCTCATCTTCTCCAACAATTTCTGCAACATTTTCTCTAATATTAAATTCACTTAATCTTACATGCCCATATGCAAGACTAGTATTTTTCCCCACCCAAACCCTTTTGTCGTCTTTGTTAGTAAGTGCTATTTTTGTGTTTTTAATTGTAAAAATTTGATGATTTTTGCTTGTTATTTTAGTCTGAGGAACCGAAAAAATCTGGTTAGTGTTATAACAATCCAGGTATGACTGATGTTTTATGTCACTACCTTTCAATGTTACACCTTTAGCCTTTTTTGTTTCCTCATCACCCAACAAGCTATAACATTTAGGTCTAAGAAAAACCCATTCCTTATATTTAAGACCTTTATTCTCGTCTTTGAACTTTCCAATGACGGAATCAAGATTCTTACTATATAAGGAATGACAACTATTGTAATTTGATGTATCTAATAAATTATCTCGAATCATTGCAGGTAAAAGAACCTCAAGTTTACAGTTAATGACTTCGAGGAAAAAAGAATCTGTATCACCTGCAACGATATTAATTTTACAATTAAACTCATTGCGAAATGATTCCAAATCCTTATATTGCAATTCATACATTCTAAGTTTAGATAGATCAAGTACAGATTGACCAATGTAACTTGGTCTATCTAAACATATAGAATCTGAATTCAATAATGCTGCGATTAAATTATCATCTATTTTAATTGATTTTTTAAAAGTAGGCTTTGACGAATATTTAACTAATTTACCGGCAGTTGTACAAAGACGAAGATTCATTCTTCTCTTTAAATTTTCAACTGTTTTGCCGTATAAACTATTATTTAGCAATTTATAATAATTTTTATCCAAGTTATTTGTACTTTTTGATCTTAAATCTGTATTTGTATCAATGTATTTTTAAAAATTGGAGATTGCTTAAATCTTACACCCCTATTTACATGTGTTACTTTAACACCAAGTTCCAAATATAATTTTAATAATCTCCAATGGATCACATAATTAGATTTTGGAAGATGAGTTAATAATAACTTTTCAACCTTAGACCCAGCAGGTTTCATTTTTTCAGCAGCTACAGGGAAATCATCCAACTTATCATGAAGCTCAGAAGGAATTACAAGATCAACTTCAAGAGTGTATCCATAAGACAAAGATTCAAGATTTAAATTCCTACATTCATCCATTATTATATCAAATCCATCAAGAACCCAACTAAATTCGCCACAAGGTAATGATTGACTTAAAGCCCAACCATAAAGATTATTAATATCTATATATAGTAACTCTGTGTTCTCGTCGGTTTTTACGTAATGCTTATTCACAAAAGTAAGACCGCCTCTTATTCCACCTTCATAAAAGCTAAACATTTCGTTTTCAGTTATGAGTTCAATTGGTTGGTCTAAGGACATTAATGCAGAAGACCAAGACATACCTGGAATTCCGAAATAATTCAAAGGCTCTAATCTATTGTGAGCAATAGATTTCAACCGAAACTGATGAAAGAAATCAGCCAAAAGAAAACAATCAAGTTTTAGGTAGATCATCATATAATCTAATAAAGTTATGCATTTAGATTCTACCCAAATCTCCTGAGCTTTTTCATACTCAAGCTCAGTGACACCCTCCCAGATTGGGGGTAATTCATACGTAGTTTGTAGAACATCTAAAGAAGTGGCGAAATTATAAGGGAAGATTCCTTTTTCGGAAACTATGGTGCCAGAAAAAGCAGAATTAGTAAAAGGCAAAGAATTCAAAGTTTTGACTGCTTTAGCTAAAGAATCATTGACAAATTGATATGAATCAATGAATCTTAGGCTAATTTTGCCTAAATGAGCAATCAAAGATATAAATTTTTCCGTAGTTATTGGGATGCACCCTAAATTCCAATTTTTAAATTTATTTAATCCATATTTAAGTATATGGTGCATATCATATCCCTTCAAGTTATGAAACACGATAGGCAAAATTTTATTTATTTTTCTATTTACGTTACAAGCACTACAAGCTGCACCCAAGTATTTTCCCGTAAAATGATCATGATCTCTAACAGGATCGACGATAGATTTCGTGCAAAGATAACAAACAGATGCACTAAGGAATTGTTGTTGCTCAATTTTCGTTAATTTAATCATAGGTTTCCTACCCATTTTATAATAAAAAGGAAGAACCTTATTTAATGCTATATCCTCTATAGCACTTAAAAAACTCTCGACGCAATCTAAACCTATGAATTGTTGATAAGATTTAGATCCGTCAAAGTTATTTACAAGTAAAAGACCAGCAGATATTGGCATGTGTCGTTGGAAATGAAGATTATCACAAGGTAAAATAGCCTCAAAATCGGCATAAACTACAAAAGGAGGAGTTACTGTTTTCGACCAGTCAGTAAACTGTAAGAATTTATTTTGAGGGAAAGTATAAAGAGTTGTTCCTAATTGATTACGTTTGCATAATATTTCATGTTTTTCTAGTGCGTGTTTCAACCTAAATCCGTTCAAACATCGATGACACCATAATGATTGTATGCGTGTAGGACAAGTAGTGTTGATACCACAATTCAATAACCTATTTAAATTACTTATAGCTACGTAATGGAAATTGTTTCCTTTATTTAATAATAGCAAATTAATTACAGTTCCATTCAAAACTTTGGAACGATGTATAATGTCTAAATGTGGATGTTTTAAAACGTAATTATCTGTTAATTGTTTGTTATTGTCATAAGAAAAAACGTTAATTATTAAGCCGGGATTTTTAGCCTCGAATTTTCTAATGTCTTTTAATTTCATGGGTAAGTCTAATGGGTTATATATTAACTCAGATAAATTATAACTCGATGTCCTATTTCTATATTGTGTAACAACCTCATCATATTTTAAAATAGCTAAAATGCTATATAAAAAACATGAATCATCGGTGTTTTTTACATTAATTAAGCATTTTTTATTTTTTAGACAAGTAGGTAGTTCAATGAAACTCCTACCACTTAATCTACTTAGCCTACTTATTTTTGTTATGGTGAAGTGAATTTCAGTTATTTTTTTTATGATCCAGCTACTACCTAACTCTGTAATATTTATTATTTTCTCATTTAGCTCCCTAATTCCTTCGTCAAAAAATGTTGAAGTTAAAGGTTTTGCGTAATTGGAGATATTATTAACCTTTATTTCCCCGTCTTTTTCAAATTCGATAGTTATTCCGAATTGAATTTTGACGGAGCCTAATTCGTTAATAATATCTCTCAATTTTATAATTAATTGTTCTGGAAATATTATTTCCTTTATATTTAAGTCGCTAGTATTTAAACTTAATATTTGATGTGTACCCCTTAGATCTTTTTGTACTATGGGAACATTACCACCTATTTGCACATTGGTACTTCCATCCCAAGAGTCGAGTGAAAGATTATCCAATCCATCATTGGATTCACCTACATCCCAAGAGTCGAGTGAAAGATTATCCAATCCATCATTGGATTCACCTACATCCCAAGAGTCGAGTGAAAGATTATCCAATCCATCATTGGATTCACCTACATACCAAGAGTCGAGTGAAAGATTATCAAATTCATCATTGGATTCAGCAACTAATCCGACCTGGGATTCAACAAAAGGCAATCCGACCTCGGATTCAATAAAAGGCAATCCGACCTCGGATTCAATAAAAGGCAATCCATCATTGGATTCAGCAACTAATCCGACCTGGGATTCAACAAATGTATTTAATTTAATTTTTTTATTAGTAGTATTTATTTCAATAGTTGAAGGTCGTTTAAAAACAACATCTTTTTTAAAATTGAACCTATCTAAATGTTGTTTATGTTTATTATAAAAAACATATGTTAAGGGCTCACTAATCTTACATACGGGGCATATAAAAAAAGTTATATTATAATATTTTTTAGTGTAATAATTCTCCATTATAGAATGGCAATTATTATTATGTTCTTTCGACGAACAATAATTTGGGTAAAGTATACCTAAAAATATATACATTTAAAAATGTGGCTAAAACATTTGATAAAAATATTAAAATTTTCTAATAGTTGTGCATGTATGCATCCAATCAAAATTAATTATTTGCTATAAATGATAATTAGTGAATTAAATTTAACAAAAAATGTCTACTATAAATAGTATCCTATTAGAAGAAAATAGTACATCAGTTATAGGTATGGTATGTAAACCTCCTATTCAGTTCTTTCAATATAATATGTACTATTTGAAATATCCTATTACTTATTCATTCAAGGTATTTTTTTATTTAATTATTTAATATTAATTTGTTATAGGAACCAGTTAATTTAAAAACTTGTCAATTCAATATTCAAATTGGAGATATTGGGGAAGAAGATAGAAAAAATCTTGGAGAAATTCTTAAATTAATTAATAAAGAAATGATTTTTAATGAAAAATTTACATTTATCAATTGTGAAAAAGGATGTAAATTAGATGAAGATAAAAAGTCAAAAGTTCGAATACTTATTCAAGGAGTCAAGATAAATGGAGTTATAATTAAACCAATTTGGAAAATTACAAATGTTTTTGAATAAATTTTTATATTTAAGTGTTATTTTAAATTAAATGTTGTTGAAAAAATTTTAAAGTTAATAATTATTTAATAATAATAAGGGTGAGATTATTATATTAAAGACTACTATGTAGCTACGTGCTCACTGTAGACTACATTATTAGTATTAAAGACTACTGCATGCTCACTGCAGACTACTATGTAGCTACGTGCTCACTGTAGACTACATTATTAGTATTTATATTAGAGAAGTAGCTGCATGCTCACTGCAGACTACTATGTAGCTACATGCTCACTGTAGACTACATTATTAAGTTCTATCATTATAAAAAAAAAAATTTGCGAGGGATTTCCCCTTATTTCATTATAAAATTTTATTTGATCTTAAGAGGAAATTCACTCATTTTTTATAATCTAATATTTTACTAATATTTTAAATAAAATTTTATAATGAAATAAGGGGAAATCCCTCGCAAATTTTTTTTTTATAATGATAGAACTTAATAATGTAGTCTACAGTGAGCATGTAGCTACATAGTAGTCTGCAGTGAGCATGCAGCTACTTCTCTAATATAAATACTAATAATGTAGTCTACAGTGAGCACGTAGCTACATAGTAGTCTGCAGTGAGCATGCAGTAGTCTTTAATACTAATAATGTAGTCTACAGTGAGCACGTAGCTACATAGTAGTCTTTAATATAATAATCTCACCCTTATTATTATTAAATAATTATTAACTTTAAAATTTTTTCAACAACATTTAATTTAAAATAACACTTAAATATAAAAATTTATTCAAAAACATTTGTAATTTTCCAAATTGGTTTAATTATAACTCCATTTATCTTGACTCCTTGAATAAGTATTCGAACTTTTGACTTTTTATCTTCATCTAATTTACATCCTTTTTCACAATTGATAAATGTAAATTTTTCATTAAAAATCATTTCTTTATTAATTAATTTAAGAATTTCTCCAAGATTTTTTCTATCTTCTTCCCCAATATCTCCAATTTGAATATTGAATTGACAAGTTTTTAAATTAACTGGTTCCTATAACAAATTAATATTAAATAATTAAATAAAAAAATACCTTGAATGAATAAGTAATAGGATATTTCAAATAGTACATATTATATTGAAAGAACTGAATAGGAGGTTTACATACCATACCTATAACTGATGTACTATTTTCTTCTAATAGGATACTATTTATAGTAGACATTTTTTGTTAAATTTAATTCACTAATTATCATTTATAGCAAATAATTAATTTTGATTGGATGCATACATGCACAACTATTAGAAAATTTTAATATTTTTATCAAATGTTTTAGCCACATTTTTAAATGTATATATTTTTAGGTATACTTTACCCAAATTATTGTTCGTCGAAAGAACATAATAATAATTGCCATTCTATAATGGAGAATTATTACACTAAAAAATATTATAATATAACTTTTTTTATATGCCCCGTATGTAAGATTAGTGAGCCCTTAACATATGTTTTTTATAATAAACATAAACAACATTTAGATAGGTTCAATTTTAAAAAAGATGTTGTTTTTAAACGACCTTCAACTATTGAAATAAATACTACTAATAAAAAAATTAAATTAAATACATTTGTTGAATCCCAGGTCGGATTAGTTGCTGAATCCAATGATGGTTTGCCTTTTATTGAATCCGAGGTCGGATTGCCTTTTATTGAATCCGAGGTCGGATTGCCTTTTGTTGAATCCCAGGTCGGATTAGTTGCTGAATCCAATGATGAATTTGATAATCTTTCACTCGACTCTTGGTATGTAGGTGAATCCAATGATGGATTGGATAATCTTTCACTCGACTCTTGGGATGTAGGTGAATCCAATGATGGATTGGATAATCTTTCACTCGACTCTTGGGATGTAGGTGAATCCAATGATGGATTGGATAATCTTTCACTCGACTCTTGGGATGGAAGTACCAATGTGCAAATAGGTGGTAATGTTCCCATAGTACAAAAAGATCTAAGGGGTACACATCAAATATTAAGTTTAAATACTAGCGACTTAAATATAAAGGAAATAATATTTCCAGAACAATTAATTATAAAATTGAGAGATATTATTAACGAATTAGGCTCCGTCAAAATTCAATTCGGAATAACTATCGAATTTGAAAAAGACGGGGAAATAAAGGTTAATAATATCTCCAATTACGCAAAACCTTTAACTTCAACATTTTTTGACGAAGGAATTAGGGAGCTAAATGAGAAAATAATAAATATTACAGAGTTAGGTAGTAGCTGGATCATAAAAAAAATAACTGAAATTCACTTCACCATAACAAAAATAAGTAGGCTAAGTAGATTAAGTGGTAGGAGTTTCATTGAACTACCTACTTGTCTAAAAAATAAAAAATGCTTAATTAATGTAAAAAACACCGATGATTCATGTTTTTTATATAGCATTTTAGCTATTTTAAAATATGATGAGGTTGTTACACAATATAGAAATAGGACATCGAGTTATAATTTATCTGAGTTAATATATAACCCATTAGACTTACCCATGAAATTAAAAGACATTAGAAAATTCGAGGCTAAAAATCCCGGCTTAATAATTAACGTTTTTTCTTATGACAATAACAAACAATTAACAGATAATTACGTTTTAAAACATCCACATTTAGACATTATACATCGTTCCAAAGTTTTGAATGGAACTGTAATTAATTTGCTATTATTAAATAAAGGAAACAATTTCCATTACGTAGCTATAAGTAATTTAAATAGGTTATTGAATTGTGGTATCAACACTACTTGTCCTACACGCATACAATCATTATGGTGTCATCGATGTTTGAACGGATTTAGGTTGAAACACGCACTAGAAAAACATGAAATATTATGCAAACGTAATCAATTAGGAACAACTCTTTATACTTTCCCTCAAAATAAATTCTTACAGTTTACTGACTGGTCGAAAACAGTAACTCCTCCTTTTGTAGTTTATGCCGATTTTGAGGCTATTTTACCTTGTGATAATCTTCATTTCCAACGACACATGCCAATATCTGCTGGTCTTTTACTTGTAAATAACTTTGACGGATCTAAATCTTATCAACAATTCATAGGTTTAGATTGCGTCGAGAGTTTTTTAAGTGCTATAGAGGATATAGCATTAAATAAGGTTCTTCCTTTTTATTATAAAATGGGTAGGAAACCTATGATTAAATTAACGAAAATTGAGCAACAACAATTCCTTAGTGCATCTGTTTGTTATCTTTGCACGAAATCTATCGTCGATCCTGTTAGAGATCATGATCATTTTACGGGAAAATACTTGGGTGCAGCTTGTAGTGCTTGTAACGTAAATAGAAAAATAAATAAAATTTTGCCTATCGTGTTTCATAACTTGAAGGGATATGATATGCACCATATACTTAAATATGGATTAAATAAATTTAAAAATTGGAATTTAGGGTGCATCCCAATAACTACGGAAAAATTTATATCTTTGATTGCTCATTTAGGCAAAATTAGCCTAAGATTCATTGATTCATATCAATTTGTCAATGATTCTTTAGCTAAAGCAGTCAAAACTTTGAATTCTTTGCCTTTTACTAATTCTGCTTTTTCTGGCACCATAGTTTCCGAAAAAGGAATCTTCCCTTATAATTTCGCCACTTCTTTAGATGTTCTACAAACTACGTATGAATTACCCCCAATCTGGGAGGGTGTCACTGAGCTTGAGTATGAAAAAGCTCAGGAGATTTGGGTAGAATCTAAATGCATAACTTTATTAGATTATATGATGATCTACCTAAAACTTGATTGTTTTCTTTTGGCTGATTTCTTTCATCAGTTTCGGTTGAAATCTATTGCTCACAATAGATTAGAGCCTTTGAATTATTTCGGAATTCCAGGTATGTCTTGGTCTTCTGCATTAATGTCCTTAGACCAACCAATTGAACTCATAACTGAAAACGAAATGTTTAGCTTTTATGAAGGTGGAATAAGAGGCGGTCTTACTTTTGTGAATAAGCATTACGTAAAAACCGACGAGAACACAGAGTTACTATATATAGATATTAATAATCTTTATGGTTGGGCTTTAAGTCAATCATTACCTTGTGGCGAATTTAGTTGGGTTCTTGATGGATTTGATATAATAATGGATGAATGTAGGAATTTAAATCTTGAATCTTTGTCTTATGGATACACTCTTGAAGTTGATCTTGTAATTCCTTCTGAGCTTCATGATAAGTTGGATGATTTCCCTGTAGCTGCTGAAAAAATGAAACCTGCTGGGTCTAAGGTTGAAAAGTTATTATTAACTCATCTTCCAAAATCTAATTATGTGATCCATTGGAGATTATTAAAATTATATTTGGAACTTGGTGTTAAAGTAACACATGTAAATAGGGGTGTAAGATTTAAGCAATCTCCAATTTTTAAAAAATACATTGATACAAATACAGATTTAAGATCAAAAAGTACAAATAACTTGGATAAAAATTATTATAAATTGCTAAATAATAGTTTATACGGCAAAACAGTTGAAAATTTAAAGAGAAGAATGAATCTTCGTCTTTGTACAACTGCCGGTAAATTAGTTAAATATTCGTCAAAGCCTACTTTTAAAAAATCAATTAAAATAGATGATAATTTAATCGCAGCATTATTGAATTCAGATTCTATATGTTTAGATAGACCAAGTTACATTGGTCAATCTGTACTTGATCTATCTAAACTTAGAATGTATGAATTGCAATATAAGGATTTGGAATCATTTCGCAATGAGTTTAATTGTAAAATTAATATCGTTGCAGGTGATACAGATTCTTTTTTCCTCGAAGTCATTAACTGTAAACTTGAGGTTCTTTTACCTGCAATGATTCGAGATAATTTATTAGATACATCAAATTACAATAGTTGTCATTCCTTATATAGTAAGAATCTTGATTCCGTCATTGGAAAGTTCAAAGACGAGAATAAAGGTCTTAAATATAAGGAATGGGTTTTTCTTAGACCTAAATGTTATAGCTTGTTGGGTGATGAGGAAACAAAAAAGGCTAAAGGTGTAACATTGAAAGGTAGTGACATAAAACATCAGTCATACCTGGATTGTTATAACACTAACCAGATTTTTTCGGTTCCTCAGACTAAAATAACAAGCAAAAATCATCAAATTTTTACAATTAAAAACACAAAAATAGCACTTACTAACAAAGACGACAAAAGGGTTTGGGTGGGGAAAAATACTAGTCTTGCATATGGGCATGTAAGATTAAGTGAATTTAATATTAGAGAAAATGTTGCAGAAATTGTTGGAGAAGATGAGGAAAAATTAAATGAAGATTTTGGAGAAGATGAGGAAGAATTAAATGAAGATTTTGGAGAAGATGAGGAAGAATTAAATGAAGAAGAGGACATTGATATCGATGACGTTATTTTGTCCGACGAGGACTAATTTTAATGAATAAATTTTATAACTTTACATTTGTTTGTGTTTTATGTGTCTAGTTCATTTTTATGTATTTGGTCGATATATTATTACTATTATTATTATTATTATTATTATTATTATTATTATTAATATTATTATTATTATTATTATTATTATTTCATAAAAATTTCCATTAAAAATTACTTAAAAAAAAATATTTCATAAAAATTTCCATTAAAAATTATTCATAAAAAATTTTCATTAAAAAATTTCAATTCTCAAACACCTTCTATTATTTCAACTTTTTGATAATAAATTTAAAAATCTTACTTTAATTTACTTATTTAACTTTAATTTAAAATTTTTACCATTGATTACTTAATTTAAAAATTATTACTTTAATTTACTTATTTTAAATTTTTTACCATTGATTACTTAATTTTAAAATTTGGACCATTATTTACTGTAATTTAATATTTTAGAACCTTAATTTACTTTAATTTAATTTTTAGAACCTTAATTTACTTTAATTTAATTTTTTAGAACCTTAATTTACTTTAATTTAAAATTTTGAACCATAATTTACTTTAATTGAAAAATCTTGACCATAATTTACTGTAATTTAATATTTTAGAACCATAATTTACTTAATTCAAAAATTTAAACCCTAACTTACTTAGTTGAGCCCATTATTTACTGTAATTGAAAAATTTGGACCATTATTTACTTTAATTTAAAATTTGAACCATTATTTACTTTAATTTAAAAATTTAAACCTTAACTTACTTACTTGAGCCCTTAATTAACTTTAATTTAAAAATTTGGACCATTATTTACTTTAATTCAAAAATTTGGACATTGATTTACATTAATTAAAAATTTGGACCATCATTTACTGTAATTGAAAAATTTGGACCATAATTTACTTTAATTGAAAAATCTTAGCCCATAATTTACTTTAATTTAAAAATTTGAGCCATAATTTACTTTAATTTAATTTTTAGAACCTTAATTTACTTTAATTTAGACCATAATTTACTTTAATTTAATATTTTAGGACCATTATTTACTTTAATTTAAAAATTTGAACCTTAATTTAGTTATTTGAGCCCATTCATTACTTTAATTCAAATATCTTAGCCCATAATTTACTGTAATTCAATTTTTAGGACCATTATTTACTTTTATTTAAAAATTTGGACCATAATTTACTGTAATTTAATTTTTTAGACCCATTATTTACTTTATTTTAAAAATTTACCACGCTTTTTTTAGTGTAGATCACCTTTTTGTATTGAAATTCTCAGGACCAAGGAGACCCACCTGAATTGACCTAGAAAAATCCATGCTTTTTTAGTGATAATCGGATTTTTGTATTGAAAATATCCTGAGACCTTAAATTACTACGCTTTTTTAGTGTAGACCAGCTTTTTGTATTGAAAATATCCTGAGACCTTAAATTACCATGCTTTTTTAGTGTAGACCAGCTTTTTGTATTGAAAATATCCTGAGACCTTAAATTACCATGCTTTTTTAGTGTAGACCACCTTTTTGTATTGAAAATCCCAGGAACATCGAGACCCCCTCACTATAGTGTGATAAATCCTTGGCTTTTTTAGTGGTAGTCGGATTTTTGTATAGAAAAAATTTTATTTGTATTGAAAATCCCAGGACTAAAAAAACCCCCTCACTATAGTGTGATAAATCCTTGGCTTTTTTAGTGGTAGTCGGATTTTTGTATAGAAAAAATTTTATTTGTATTGAAAATCCCAGGACCAAAAAAACCCCCTCACTATAGTGTGATAAATCCTTGGCTTTTTTAGTGGTAGTCGGATTTTTGTATAGAAAAAATTTTATTTGTATTGAAAATCCCAGGACCATCGAGACCCCTTCACTATAGTCTGAAAATTCCATGCTTTTTTATTGGTAGTCGGATTTTCTATTGAAAAAATTTTATTTGTATTGAAAATCCCAGGACCATCGTTTTTGTATAGAAAAAAATTTTTTGTATTGAAAATCCCAGGACCAAAAAAACCCCCTCACTATAGTGTGAAAAATTGCGTAATCAAAAGTTGCAACAAAAAAAAGTTGCAACAAAAAAAAAGTTGCAACAACCCCCCCCCGGGGGGGGGGGGTAATTGTTGCAGTACGCTCATAACTACCTACTGTTAAGA